>OX465119.1:2096078-2317535 GCA_949987565.1 Luidia sarsii | reverse complement strand
TCTCTCTCTCTCTCTCTCTCTCTCTCCCTCTCTCTCTCTCTCTCTCCCTCTCTCTCTCTCTCTCTCTCTCTCTCTCTCTCTCTCTCTCTCTCTCTCTCTCTCTCTCTCTCTCTCTCTCTCTCCCTCTCTCTCTCTCTCTCTCTCTCTCTCCCCTTTCCCTGTCCCTCGCCCTTTCCTCTCTCTCTTTCTTTCTCCGGAAATCCATCAATCTTGGGGCTCTAGAGCAAGATGTCATCGGCTTGCTAAGCGGTCGGCAAGCTCTTGGATTCCTGACCGGGCGCCTGGGACTGCAAGCACCATCTTCAACGACTTGCTTCGCCCCCCTCCCAGTCCCAAACAACTCGCCCAGGACATCAGGACCTGCTTCGACCTTACCTCTACCTCTGGAATGCTAACCCAAACCACCATGTCGGGCATGATAGAACGATTTCAACCAAAAACAAGTTCGACTTGATGATGTACACAGACCATACTACCAGTATCCAGCTCTATAACTACGAGCGAAGCTTCCAGAATCCAAAGATAGAGATATGTTATCGGTGCAGTTTTCAAGAAAAGTGTGTGTAAATCAAAAGTTAATCCCAAAAACTGTTGTAAACTACTCACTGACTAAAATGACCTGCAATACATCAATCTCAAAAGTTGCCTGACGTTTCGATCCTAGCAGGACCTTTGCCTTTGACAAATGACTAATACGTCATCCCGATAAAATCAATAGGCCTAGTGTTTAAAAATGCATTGAATCAACTATTTATCATGTTTTCAAGGAAATGTACCAGACAGATAATTTTTGGGGTACTGCAATGCTTGCACCACTCAAGTACAAAACAAACAAGCATTACTCTAATTATTCCATTGTCATTGTTGCGATCGCTACGATCCAAACTGCAAAGTTTAATAGGCGATTGCAAGTGCAAAGTTTTTGTTGGCCAGGCTTCAAGGTGGGGGTGAGTTTTTTTTTCCAGAGAGGCAATCAATGATGGTTGCTAAGCGTTTGAGCGAGAGATTGGATCCATCTAGGGCCACTTGAGTCGAGTGACGCCTTGATATTAAACTCATGTTCTGACACCATGTTGCTGATAAGGCCAGTCGGGGGACAGGGAAGACAACGGCTGTTTCCTGGACAGAAAAAATGGGACGTTTCTAAAAAAGAAAAAACAGAAGAAAAAAAACAGTGATGATTTAGTTTTCATTACATCTAAATCCCCGACAAAAATTAGTTGACTGTTAGGGAAGGCCACTATCTAAGGGCTGGATAGCTCAGATGGAAGAGCACTGGTACGCAATGCCAGAGGTCTTTGGCTTAAATCCCGGTCCAGTCAAAGTTTGTTTTGCCAGTTTATAAAGCATATCTGAAATTAATAATAATCGATTCAAACAACTCAGAATCGCTAAATAGCTGCCAGAAGTAAAATGAAATAATGTCATACATTTTAGCCATGAAAAAAAAGCATCCCTTAGAAATTAAATCAACTTATTTGCGACCAACACTTTCACCGAGTCTCAAAAAAGTTAACTTTTAAAGGAATTTAGATATTAACCCCTGAACTAGCTAGATGTCTGAAGTCTCGGACCTCTGTCCATTCGGACGCTGACATTTTGGACCCTCGGGTTTGACAAAAGCACTGGCCCGACCTCAACATTATTTACGGTGGCAATTGGCTGTTCACCAAACAGCCGTCAACGGTCGTAAATAACGAGCGAGGTGATTACAGCGACCGGGCCGGCGTGACGCGCTGTGGGCCACCCCGACTCGCTCGGTAAAAACGGCTCCCGTGAACTCGGCTACGGTCACAGCCAATACGGACAGAGATTGTTTGCCCCGTTTGGGGGGGGGGGGGTGGGGGTAAACCCAACAAGATTAAGTGTGGTTTGTTTTGCAGAAAACTGATAAATCCCAAGCAAAGGTACAAGAGAAAACAGCACCTCCCTTCTCTCCGAAAGTTGAGACTACAAAGTTCAACGACGGTGATTTATAGCGTCAGGAATGCGGTGTAGTTTTGTAGCACTGTTGTAGCGGGTGAAGAACCCGGGGTGTTGACTGAAAAGTCATGCAAATTAAGAAACCAACCCTTGGACCAAATTACATCTTGTTAAAGGTGAGACTGAACAAGTCACTCCTTTTTATAGCTCCATACTCCAAGCAAGCAGCGCCAGTTTTCAGGGGAAAAAAAGGGACAAAACTGACGAGCGAAGCTTGTCAGTCGACGTTTCGAGTAAACATTCAGCAACCTTGGTTTTTGACCGTTTAATTCATTCCCAATAAAAATTGACATTTTTATTCCCAGAAGCAGCGTTTAAATCTAGCCACACTTTGGCCTGCAGTAACGCTGCTTGGGTGGTAGACTGCTAGACCACAACTAAGTTACAAAATCTCCTTCCTATAACTTTGACGGTTATGCCAACTAGCTGTCACATATCATAGTGTGACTCCTCGCTGTCAGAAATATCATCTTACCGGCTAGTTCGTCAAGAGTATGTCAATCACAGTCACTTGTGGGGGTTCTCTCTAAAAAAAAAGAAATGGAATCAAAACTCGACGGGATCTGTCGACCCAGTTCAAACGCGGCAGGACAACTGGCCTTTATGTGGGACTTTGAAGGACGTGTTCATTCAAACGATTGAGTGAGTGGTGTTTTATTTCTCCCTGACTTTGTCAGTTTTGTTGGAGTTGGGGGTAGAGTGTGCATAGCGTGAGGGCTGGCTGTATCCCATTCATCCCGACATGGGATTTGGGGGTTTAGACAAGATCTCAAGGGGCGTACTACTTAGGCTGGCGTTGGCTTCTCGTCAACGTCAGAAAAATACAGGCTGGGGAGATGTGCCCAGTTGTCGTGACGACTCAAAGGTCACTGCACGACCTGAAAACACGTCAGGAATTAAAGGTCCGATACAACATTGGGAAGATCGGATGACATCCATGTCCACAGATTTCCTGCTAATTTACACAATTTGTAGATGGTCGTGATAGAATCCCAATGTTGAAATTTTACGGTTCTGGGATGATCTACTTCTCGAGAAATCTTAACTCAAACATCGACAAAATAATAGTTTATTACTCGCGAGTAATAAACTATTTCTTACACTACAGAACAGTGCGTAAAGCGTGATGGTATTTTGTATTTTTATACTTTCTCAGATTACCATTTGAGCTAAAACCATCGCAGGGTTTCTTTTGTGGGATGTGAAATGGTTTAACACACAAACTGTGGCAATCTGTTAACCTTTACCGATGCTGTATAGAGCCTTTAACTCCCAGTACCGACTGCAAGTTCAGTCCAGACTCGGCCCCACCGGCCCATCCTTTTCAGTACGACACGTAAAGTCTGGATTCAGCGTCAGTATATAGGGGGAAGTCCGGAAGTGCTATACGAGACTTGTAATCAATTGATATGAGTGACAATTTTACAGACGCGCTTTCCTGTTGAACATACTGGGTGGATCTGTAGAAATAACGACATCTCCTCCCGTTTCTGTTCAGGAGTTTAGCCCAATGGCACTTCCTCGTCTACCCATCACGACCTACTTCTAAAATTAATCTCATTTCCTTTTCTACTAACTCTTTGGGGGATTTTTCAGTGCTACACATACAGCCCCTTAACTAAGCAGGCTGGATTTCGAAGCGAATGTCGATTAAACAAACGGGGAATGAATGTTTCGGTAAATCTAGAACCAGGACTTGATGTAATATACAGATTGCTGTAAACTGCTTACTGACCTGCATGAACAAATTGCAAATCTGAAAAAAAAATAGAGGGTCTGGGTTGTCGCGCTTCGCGTGACCCCACTCTGTCTCTGAGAACGGTCCTGCTAGGAGCGAAATACCGGGCACCCTCAATCTTTCAGATAAATCTAAAAAGTTAGAGGGCCTGACGTTTCAATCCTATCACGACCTTTCTCAAAGGCAAAGCCCTTTGAGAAAGGCCTTCGAGAAAGGTCCTGCGAGGATCCAAACATCAGGCCCTCTAACTTTTGAGATTTATGTATCGCAGGTCATTTTAGTCAGTGAGCAGTTTGCAACAGTTTTCTTTGTATAGCCTATGATTATGTGATTCTTGTTTCAGATAAAGCTAGACAAGAATTAGGAAAGGTATACGACTAAAGCACTGGCTATCGGACTATTATGGCACCTTGATTTGACTGATAAGTAGCCATGACTAACTGCCATAAAACCTCCCATCTCCCGCACTCATCCAGCTCACTGCCCATAAACCACATTGACAAGTCTTTGTTACATTCCTCGAGTCCGCTCCGAGCCAAATCAACTTCACGATTGCTCGACAAGAACACGGTGAGATAAAAAGGGACACACAACCCCAACCCCTTTCAAAGATGGCCACCCATTGTGGTCCTCACCAGACAGGTTGGACAACGGATCCCGACGTTTGTTTGTCCGTTATCCCCTCAGACTGTTTGGATCTTGGAGAGGAAACTTTTGAGGTCGTCACTTTATAAGGCTGACAGGCAGGATGCAAACAAGTTTGATTTAGGAGGCGTTGCCCCGCCCACTGGTTGACCGATATCATTCAGCGCCGCTGTACACGATTCTAACCATTCGCGCCAGGGAAGATTATGATGTACGACCTTTGACCTCCACTTTCATGGATTCACAGGGGAATTCCGACGATGTCCTTTTCAAGTTGTTCCCGTTTCGTCGATATCACCTTTCCATTTCTTCTTGCCTATCTGCCAAACGAGGCTTTTAAAGTCATTTTAATTTCAGGGTAGTTTGTTAAAAGCACATCAACATCGTGACGGTTTTTTGCATTTTTCTACTTTCTCAGATTACCATTTTTAGTTAAAACCTTCGCAGGATTTCTTTTTTTGGAATGTTTAATGGTTTCTTCAGTGGAACCTACAAAATAACGAGCAAAACGTGCAGCTCGGTGCGACCGTACTTCTCCCGATGTTTAGGCGGTCTTCAAGCTCGTTTCGTCCCGTTGGTTTTTCTTCTCTCTAGCTGCCCCACCCTTGGTCTACGCCACAGGCTTACACAAGAAGCACTTTAGTTTGGCCATGATATCAGCCACCGTACGGGAGGCTAGAGGATATAGAGTCAGTTACAAGCAAAGTCCTTCAGCCGGTAAGAAAAGCTCTGTGTTTTGTTGTTGTTGTTGAGGCTAAGCCGCCTTTAGAATTGCCCTGCAGAAGTCTATGGCGAGTTCAGTTGGCACCTCTTCTTTGTGGCGTGACGATTGGCCCGCAGTCTACTACCGCCAAGGCAAGATGTCAGCCAACCATCTCGTTATCATGATTAATGCCTTGACTCCCGTACAGATCTTCACTTTCTCCTCGGGATTTATGACTTGCTCAAAGATGTGTGTTCCCTTTAAGGGACGGCCATCACGCGTGTATTGTGTGGTCAGCCCTTCCGTTCTATGGCCTAAGAACGATTGGTAACGACTCTACTCTTTGTTCGGTGTCCCCTTGAGTACATTAGAACATCAACTAGAATGCCACCTTTACACGCGTCTAGCACATAAAGACATGAAAGGCCTGTAAAATTAACAAGGTACGAATGAGCCCCCGTAACGACCATTAGGAGTCGGGCTTCAACCTCCGGTCTTCGGGACGAGAGTATGTAGCCGTTTATTTTGTTGAGCTTGAGGTGTGAAATGACGATGTCGGGCAAGTTTTTTTCAGAACATAAACGCGTGGTTCAGGGTCACCACCTTTGTGGGGAATTAATAGCCATTTAAGTTACCATGGTTTGAGTTAAAGCAGAGAAGATGCAATTTATCCTGGCTGCAAATAAGTTTTTGGGAAAAGCACAATTTAGGGTCGGTTCTTTTTTGTCTGGGGACCATTAGGACGTTGCACAATATCCGAGAGACTCTGGTTGAATTACAACCTTCTTTTCAAATTGCAGTTCATTGGTCGACCACAATTCCAGGAAAAAAAGGCTAATTTCCTCAGACAAAAAAGTCAAGCTACCGAAGATCTACATTCTACACCCCTTTAAAATAGCGGCTAGAAAACCTCGTGTTTATCTAGTCGTTCACCCAACCCCCAAAGAAGAAGAAAAAGACGAAGAAAACAAATCGTAAATGGATTACCCTCTGGACCTGACAAGTTTTCACTGCGGGGTTATTGTTACGCGTTGCAGCGAGCACAAAGCGAATCTCACCCCCCCCCTCCCCGTGAAAGGCGAGCAATCTTCCCATGAAGCTCGGCGGACCAACTCCGCTGCGTCAAGCCGTCATTGAGCTCCTTGCGCACGGCTGGTCACGGACAAGGGACGCGCTGTGTACTCTCCCCTCTCGGTAAAGCGAAACCCCCTTCTACCCTTACACGCCGCGGCCAGTTGATAGCCTCTAATCCATGCAATTGGACGGATTCGGGATTACCGTGGTCTAGGTATACACCAGACCCCGTCATACCAAGGAGGTATTAGGGCGAGTTGGTCATATACCCTTGCAGCCATTTGTTAATTTGGCCACGACAGATCGTCCTTAGCGGACTATTGTGGAAGTGTACAGCCTTTGTCGCCACATTCTTTGAAGGTGGCGCTATTTTAAGGCCTTGTAATAATGCAGTATCTCGGGAAAGGTCTTCAAAGTGCCTCGAATTTTTAAGAATTCTTCACCCAGGTAAATTTAGATACAATAGATCCGTGTTCTAGCATTCATTGCGTTGACTTATTAGACACGAACCTTGTGGACATTCGGATTGAAATCAATGAACCCGTTGATGCCAATTCAAGCGTTTGTTTGATGGTTAATTTGTGACTATCGATTTGTTTACACGATTACATCATCGATTGCTTCTCGCATCAGGTAACGGTATTCCCAAACAAGTTGTAGACATGTGACGTCATGCTCTCACAAAAACAAATCACACGATACCTAGGCGGGATTCGAGCCACCGGCTGCGCGTGCGCTTTCGCAGACACGTCATTCGACCGAAATGAGGACGAGTATTTCAAGATTATGAACGGATTCGATGCTGTGTTAGTTGGTTGGCTGCTTTTCTGAAATCAAAATGTACAGGACTAAAGTGTCGTTTGAAACTTTCTTGAGGACAGCCTGAAATCCCTGGTCAAATCGTCGAGTTTTCATTTACCGATTCTACTCATTACCACACCTCTCCATAAAGAGTCTCGTCTTTTCGCTCGAATTCCCGCGAATCTGAGCAGCGCGAGACGAGACTTCGAGATCAACGACCGCAGAATGAGGGATCTTGGCACGAGTTAAAACACGCGTATATAATGACCCCTAAATGAGAGAGATTACTGCGGGGAATTCCTCACAAGAACTTTGTCCCTCCTCTGACCGACTCCAATCCCTCGATAATTAAACCTCCAAATAGCCTGTATTTGATACACACGGATCGGATTAAGAGGGAAGTAATGATCGTGTTAGTACACGGCAACATCTAAGAGATCAGGAATGGGGCATGGACGGTGACTGACCTAAGGGATTATCTCCCAGGTTGAGGTGACTAACAACACGTTCAAATCAAGGGTCAATACATGCCTTCAGAGTTCACTCTCTGTCTTTCTCTGTCTCGTCCTTTTTCTGTCTCTCTACCTTTCCCTTTTTCTTTCTCTCCTTTTCTTTGTCTCTCCTTTCTCTGTCTTCCTCTTCCTCTCTCTCTCTCTCTCTCTCTCTCGCTTTCCCTCTCTCTGTATCTCTCGCTTCATCTGGCTCACTGTCTCTCTTTCTCTCTCTCCCTTTCTCTGTCTTTCCCTCTCTCTCTCTCTGCGTCTCTCTCCTTTTCTTTGTCTCTCCTTTCTCTGTATTTCTCTTCCTCTCTCTCTAGCGCTTCCCCTCTCTCTGTCTCTCTCCCTTCATCTGTCTCTCTGTCTCTCCCTACCTCTCAATTTATCTCTCTCTGTCTCTCTCATTTTCTTTGTCTCTCCTTTCTCTGTCTTTCTCTTCCTTCTTCTTCTTCTTTTCTCTCTCTCTCTTTCTCTCTCTCTCTCTCTCTCTCTCTCTCTCTCTCTCGGTTCCCCTCTTTATGTCTCTCTCCCTTCATCTGTCTCTCTCTTCCTCTCCCTTTCTCTCTCTCTCTCCTTTTTTTGTTTCTCCTTTCTCTGTCTTTCTCTTCCTCTCTCTCTCGGTTCCCCTCTTTATGTCTCTCTCCCTTCATCTGTCTCTCTCTTCCTCTCCCTTTCTCTCTCTCTCCTTTTTTGTTTCTCCTTTCTCTGTCTTTCTCTTCCTCTCTCTCTCGGTTCCCCTCTCTATGTCTCTCTCCCTTCATCTGTCTCTCTCTACCTCTCCCTTTCTCTCTCTCTCTCCTTTTTTTGTTTCTCCTTTCTCTGTCTTTCTCTTCCTCTCTCTCTCGGTTCCCCTCTCAATGTCTCTCTCCCTTCACCTGTCTCTCTCTACCTCTCCCTTTCTCTCTCTCTCTCCTTTTTTTGTTTCTCCTTTCTCTGTCTTTCTCTTCCTCTCTCTCTCGGTTCCCCTCTCTCTGTCTCTCTCCCTTCATCTGTCTCTCTCTTTCTCTCTCTCCCTTTCTCTGTCTTTCCCTCTCCCCCCTCTCTCTCTCCATCTCCCCCTCTGTCTGTCTCCCCTTCAATGTCTCTCCCTTGCTCTGTCTTTCCCGCTCTTCCTCTCCCTCTCTAGCTCTCCGTCTCACTCTCCATCTTCCCTTCTCTGCCTCTTTCTGTATCTCTCCCTTTCTCTCTCTCCCTTTCTCTGTCTTTCCCTCTCTCCCCCCTCTTTCTCTCCATCTTCCCATCTGTCTGTCTCCCTTTCAATGTCTCTCCCTTTCTCTGTTATTCCTTTTCTTCCTCTCCCTCTCTAGCTCTCCGTCTCTCTCTCCATCTTCCTTTCTCTGCCTCTCTATGTCTCGCTCTTTCTGTCTTTCCCATTCGCTGCCACTTTCAGTACCTCTCACTTTCTCTCTCTGTCTCTCTCCCTTTCTATCTCTGTCTCTCCTTTCTCTGTCTTTCTCTTCCTCCCTCTTTCTGTCTTTCTCTCTGCCCTTCCCTTTCTCTGTCTCTCTCTCTCTCTGTCTCTCCCTCTCTCTGTCTCTCTGACATATCTTAGAGGTCTGCAAGGACAAACTTCTACGATCTTGTCTGGGCTCATTCCCAGGGTCTTGATTTGTCTCCTTAAGGAGATGATGCTATAGGTGAGAGCAACCTATGTCTGACATATGCTAGGCTTCTCTCATCAGCTCTACCCAAGGGTAGACGCTCTCTGCACAACCCTCTTCTAACCTCGGGCCATTTTCACAAACCTGCTTAATCATGCAATTCTGCTAAGCGTGAACAGTCTTCCCAGTGTAAACAGAATTCACAAAGGACATTACGATGTGATGTCAATTGCTTCTGGCTTGTATTCCGCTCTTCTTTACTTAGCATGAAACAAAAGTGAAGTTGGGGTTGGCAAGGGGATCTTGTGAATCATGACTTTTTGTGCTTGAGTAAATTTCACCGCTTAAGCGGCTCTGTGAATTCGGCCCCTGTGGCGAAGTGACTACGTCTTAATACGCCACTTAAACGGGCACCGGAAGCCGCTAACAGATGTACGTGGCTGCCGACTTCCGGTCGACCTTAAATAGCGCCAAGCTTGCAGGCGCTCGACGCACCGCGGGGAGAAACGGGGAGGGAGGGGGGATATGTCAGTGTGTATCACGGTGTCTGCCTCTGTGTGTGTATCAGGGCCTTGTGTAGGGAAAACATTCATTAACTCTTTCACATGGACATGGCAGTGGTACTATAGGATGTATCTTAAAGGGGTTTCTTAACATCGCTGTCGGGACCTCTCATCTCCAACAAATTGGCGGCGAGGCAACAAGTCAATTAGTGCCTTTAATGTAGTTAAAGAATGAAATAGTAACCTTAGAGTGGTTGTCGCGTATCCTCGTTTGCTTTTTAGATGTACATATATAGATACTTCCTTAATAGGGATGTTGTGTTCTATTTCCTTTAAATTGTTTCTTTGGAACTTTTTTTTCTAAATTACAAGTATTTTGTGATCTGGCACTCTGGGGTCTTATACCCTACCTCCTGTCCAATCCCTTATAACAAAGACAATCATATCTTTTAGACAAGTCATGACTTCCTAAAGGGTACCATACTAACTCCAAACCAAACCAAACTATATAGCCGTGTACGAAATGGAGGCTTAGGCTTCGGTCATTTTTATCTTCTTCGTTCTAATATCACAGGCATCTAAAACACAAGCGTTTGACCCCAGTTTCTTGGTGTCAGCTGTACATATCAAGCCAAAAAACCTTCCAATTTAGAAACAAACTCCAACCTGGAATTCCAGGTTTTGTCAGACGGAGACAATTTGGTTAAAGTAACCGAGACGATGGTTACTTTGACCAAAATAAGTCCAGTGGAAACGGCCCAGTTAAATTTCTCTCGGTTACTTTAACCGAGTCCAATGGTTACTTTTACCGAGCAACCTCTGCCCAGTAAAAGTGACCAGGTAAGTTTAACCGAGCCGATTAGTCCAGTGGAAACGCACCACTCGGTTAAATGCGACTCGGTAAAAAACCACATCCGGCCTATGACGTAACACGTACATGCACTGTGCACAGCGTCTGCTTCATGTTGCGCGCCTAAATGAACACACGTACATTGTGTATCCGGCTGACACTTGACCTTCATGAGCCGTTATATTGCCAGCTCGGTTACTTTAACCATCGTCTCGGTTAAATTGACCGACTCAAAAGTCCAAGTGGGAACGACGGTCAAATTTGACCATTAGAAATTTAACCATCGTCTCGGTTAAATTTTAGTCCAGTGGAAACGCGGCTTTAAGCCTTCATTTCGTAAACGTCCAATATGCTACGACCCAGCACAACCCCAAAAAACAAGAACAGGTATTGAGATGGAGCAAGCGTCTTCAAACGGCTTGGCAAATGCTCACGGAAATCTGCAACCGATACGTCGCTTCTCTCAAGACGACATCGTGAACCGCTGAGCAACTTCTCTCGGAATTCTGCAATCATTGCTGAACATCCAAAATTATCCACGAAATTACCATGACATAGAACTCTTTGTGTTGGACCAGCGCTCACGATACTGACTGAAAAGAACAAAATTGAATCGATTTTTTTTTCTACCGCGCGCTTCTGCGTTACAAAATGCATCAACGAATCATAGGGAAGTATATTTGAACGGAGTGTTTCTGGACCGGAGTTATCGGGTTTTGGCAGAGCCCAGAAGCTAAGATGGCCCCTCTATTCTGCGGTGATCCTTAAAGGAACGCGGGAGATTAGATAATGATTGGGGTAAGCCTTAGTTGATGACTTACAAGTCCGGACTGAGGGTAGAGGGAGACAGAGTCGGGCAGTGTATGGCACTGGCTGCACCTCCTATTAGACCTCAATGAATCCAAATTCATAAGTCGTCGACATCGAAATGGGTTTCGCAATCTACCACGCCTTAGGAATGTCCGCCCATGAACAACGCGTCAAGCAAAAACCAACCGGAAAAACCTCGTGAGTGTTGATGAATTGAATTAAAATAATCATCTTCCCAAATACGTAGAGGGCCTGGCGTTTCTATCCTATCGGGATCTTTCTGTGAGTTCTGTATTCCCCTAAAAGCTCTACAAAGTGCGAGGTTTTTTTTTTAATGATCTCTATGTAGGCCAAAAATGGGGTGGAGACGAAGGAAGAGATGAGATAAGTGGTGGGATTTCAGCAGGTGTTTCTAGCGAGGTGATTTGGCCAAGGCCTGGTATTTTGATGTTCCTGAACAACACGTTATCTACACCGAGTTCCCCCCGAGCGAGGGACAGGGACCTTCGTTTATTGACCAAAAGGACTACTGGGGTTTCCCTTCATCCGATGTGGGTGATCTGGCGACCGAGGATTATCTCGATATTAAGCCCATTCAGGTTCGATTCAAGGACCGTAGCCTCGTGATTCGGGAGAGGTGCTCGGCTACGATTACAGGACACTTGTTGTGATCAACATACATGATGAGAGGTAAGAGACGGTAAGTATAAGCCTGGCACAAAGACGCTGAAGGGCTCCTCCTATGATTTCCTATTCTGAGGATGAAGACTTTGAGGGTCACATTTGGGTAAGTCGTCTTTCTTGTTGACATTACGAATCAGATATCATCAGTTCCTTCCTATACCTGTCTGTGCGTCTCTATATCGCTCTCTGTTCCTCTTTGTCTCTCTGCCTCTGTCTGTCTCTCTTCGTGTCTCTATCTGTCTTTGTCTCTCTGCCTCTGTCTGTCTCTCTTTGTGTCCCTATCTCTCTCTGTCTCTCTGCCTCTCTCTGTCTCTCTGCCTCTCTCTATATCTCTGCCTCTCCCTGCCTCTCTGTCTCTCTGTCTCTCTTTCTCTCTGTCTCTCTGCTTCTCTCTGTCTCTCTGCCTCTATCTGTCTCTCTGCCTCTCTCTGCCTCTCTGTCTCTCTCTTTCTCTCTGCCTCTCTGCGTCTCTCTGCCTCTATATATCTGTCTCTCTGCCTCTCTGTCACTCTGTCTCTCTGTCTCTCTGCCTCTCTGTCTCTCTCTTTCTCTCTGCCTCTCTGCGTCTCTCTGCATCTATATATCTGTCTATCTGCCTCTCTGCTTCTCTGTCACTCTGTCGCTCTGTCTCTCTGTCTCTCTGCCTCTATCTGTCTCTCTGCCTCTATCTGTCTCTCTGCCTCTCTGTCACTCTGTCTCTCTGTCTCTCCGTCTCTCTGCCTCTCTGCCTCTCTGCCTCTCTGTCACTCTGTCTCTCTGTCTCTCTGTCTCTCTGCCTCTCTGCCTCTCTGTCACTCTGCCTCTCTGTCTGTCTGCCTCTATGCCTTTGTCTGTCTCTCTGCCTCTCTGCCTCTTTCTGGTTCTCTGCCTCTCTCCGTCTCTCTGTCTCTCTCTGCCTCTTTATCTCTCCTCCCCCTTTCTCAATACCTCACCTTGTCTCAGTCTGCATGAAGCGTCTATATAGTTACTATAAGGTTAGCCATCACGGAACATCCTTGGAGTCTGAGTATAGGATAGGTAAGTCTTGATATTACCCAAAAGAGGGTTTGGGTGCTTGGAAATAGCACTTCCACTATAATACAGACAGGATTGTCAAACCTAACTGGGATAAGATGCTACCTCCGACTGAGAATGATTAGATATCAACAATGGTTACAGAACAGCATGTGGTCAGAATTCCACCTGGCTCATAACCCATGCTCCGTTGCAAAAGCCTGCCGAAATATTTGGCTTGTAACTATGGCAACGAATGACTTTCTACAGGTATTGGTTAGTCTTGAACTTCCTCTGAGACGTCACAGGAAACGGTCGAACCAGGCTTTCTAAGTCTGACACTGATTGTAAGAAAGTCGGGCAACCTTCTAGTGCGCGTTGAAAACAGAACCCGTCAGCTATGATTACGTGGATCATTTCATGTCAGTTACCTTCTTGGTCGATTGGGACCGAGCCTTTAATACAAAACAGACAGTGCCGCTCCCATTAGTTTTTACTCATCTTGTCACATGCTATCGACCGTGTTGTACTTGACACAGACATCAATAAGACGCACACCTAGGGTATGCTTTTGTCAGTCGGGCTTACCCATTCGAGTCGAGTCTTGAAGTATAGTCCCTCGTATGAACTTACCACAGGAGTCAATCTTTGTATCTCTGAGGGGAGGCTAGGGGGGTATCTAAAGAGGGATCGGTCTTGATCACTGGGAGAGGAGTCCTGACTTTAAGAATGACATAATTATTTGGGCAGGATTGGTCAGTGTATTATGTAGTCGATTTCGTCGTTTTGTTTGACCCTTCGCAAGCTGATGGGTGATGAAGAGGAAAGACCCACCACAGCTACGACGCGTTGTTCATCGTGAGCTGACTTGCGATGCGTTGTAGAGTCGACTCATGGTTACATTATCTGCCGATCGACCCCGCCCCCTCTCTGTCTCGATGCCCCGCCCATCTCACACGCTTGGTCCAACACAGTCAACATTCTACTCCTGAAAATCATCTCATCTACAGGACACCCATGTCACGAACTAAGTCATCTTAACCTATCTCATACTATAGAGTTTTACTGGCACTTTTCAGAGCCGCACTCCTTGAAAGAGAAGTGCTACATGGTGTCACCGCAAACTTTCCACACGGTATTTCCACTATGCAAACCTTCAAGTCTTATCTGAGTTACCGGCTCTTTTCAGAGCCACACTCCTTCTTGAAAGAGAAGTTGCTACATGGTGTCACCGCAAACTTTCCACACGGTATTTCCACTATGCAACCTTCAAGTCTTATCTGAGTTACCGGCTCTTCTCAGAGCCACACTCCTTCTTGAAAGAGAAGTGCTACATGGTGTCACCGCAACCCTTCCACTTAGTATTTCTACCATGCAAACCTTCAAGTCTTATCTGAGTTACCAGCTCTTTTCAGAGCCACACTCCTTCTTGAAAGAGAAGTGCTACATGGTGTCACCGCAAACCTTCCACACGGTATTTCCACTATGCAAACCTTCAAGTCTTATCTGAGTTACCGGCTCTTCTCAGAGCCACACTCCTTGAAAGAGAAGTGCTACACGGTGTCACTGCAAACTTTCCACACGGTATTTCCACTATGCAAACCTTCAAGTCTTATCTGAGTTACCAGCTCTTCTCAGAGCCACACTCCTTCTTGAAAGAGAAGTGCTACATGGTGCCATCGCAAACCTTCCACACGGTATTTGCACTATGCAAACCTTCAAGTCTTATCTGAGTTACCGGCTCTTCTCAGAGCCACACTCCTTCTTGAAAGAGAAGTGCTACATGGTGTCATCGCAAACCTTCCACACGGTATTTGCACTATGCAAACCTTCAAGTCTTATCTTAGTTACCGGCTCTTTTCAGAGCCACACTCCTTCTTGAAAGAGAAGTGCTACATGGTGTCACCGCAAACCTTCCACTTACTAACGAGCCAGCATTCCCTGCCAGTAGCGGACCCCGTAAACCAGGAATCACAAACACTCCCACCTCGCATCGTCCTGACAATACACTGTCCTACCTGACGCTAGCCCATGCCCATAATACCCTTCCTACTTCCACCCAGTATTTCCTTAGCCTGGCACCTCTGCTCGTCTCCTTGACCAGCCCTCTGAGATGCTTGCCCTAGTGACCTATTTTTTTCAATCTAGTAATTGAGCATTGAATGCCCTTCTCAACGCTCTCGGTGTCTCGTGGGAATACCCCAGCCTCTTGGGATCTGTCACACCCCCAGTCCCGCCCAAAGGAGTGACACCCTGACCCAACCCCCTACAGACTTCTGTCTCCTTCCGTAACCCTCGCTCCCTCCTTCTATCTCCTCGCCTGTCTGTCTGACTTTATCTCTCTCTGCCTCCCTCAGCCTCTCTCTCTGCCTCTGTCTCTCTCAGCATCTGTCTCTCTCTGTCTCTGTCTCTCTCAGCCTCTATTTCTCTCAGCCTCAGTCTCTGTCTCTCTCAGTCTCTGTCTCTCTCAGCCTCTGTCTCTCTCAGCCTCTGTCTCTCTCTGTCTCTGTCTCTCTCAGCCTCTGTCTCTCTCTGCCTCTGTCTCTTTCAGTCTCTGTCTCTCTTAGTCTCTGTCGCTCTCAATCTCTCTTTCAGTCTCTGTCTCTTTCAGTCTCTGTCTCTCTCAGTCTCTATCTCTCTCAGTCTCTGTCTCTCTCAGTCTCTGTCTCTCTCAGTCTCTGTCTCTCTCAGCATCTGTCTCTTTCAGCCTCTGTCTCTCTCAGGCTCTGTCTCTTTCAGTCTCTGTCTCTCTCAGCCTCTGTCTCTCTCAGCCTCTGTCTCTCTCAGTCACTGTCTCTCTCAGCCTCTGTCTCTCTCAGCCTCTGTCTCTCTTAGTCTCTGTCTCTCTCAGTCTCTGTCTCTCTCAGCCTCTGTCTCTCTCAGCCTCTGTTTCTTTCAGTCTCTGTCTCTTTCAGTCTCTGTCTCTAGCTGTCTCTCTGTCACAATCTGTCTCTCCGTCTCTCTCTGTCTCTCTCAGTCTCTGTCTCTTTCAGTCTCTGTCTCTACCTGTCTCTCTGTCACACTCTGTATCTCCGTCTCTCTCTCTGCCTCGTTGTCTCTTTCTTTCTCTCTTGCACCCTCTGTCTCTTTGTTTCTCTCAGTATGCCTATCTCAGCACCCTGTCTTTCCCAGTCTCTCTGTCTCTCTTTGTGTTTCTGTATCCCTATCTGTCTGTTTCTCGCTTTGATCACTCTGTCTGTCTGGCTCTCTGTCTGTCTGTCTGCCTGTCTGCCTTTCCCTCCCTCTCCCCCTCTCTCTGTGTCTCCCTCCTTCTATAAATGTCCCTCTCGCTCCCCCTCTCCCCTCTCTCTATCATTTCCCGTATGTCTCCATCTCCCGCTGATCTCCCTCTCTCTCTCTCTCTCCCCCATCTCTCGCACAAGTGCAGAGAGCGCGCGTCAGTATGTCGTCCAGCTAAGTGCCAGCAATCAGCGCTGATGATCCACCCGAGCCATGCAGCCTGGGCGCCCGCACCGGAGAGACGGGACGGTGCCCAGACCGGGCCGACTGCTTCCCCGCATCTCCGCTCATCCACCTGTTGACCCGACTAATCCCCCCCGATAACCCGCCCTTTAATCAGGTGGGTACACCTGCAAGTGGCCGGTCGCTACAGGACTCAAGCCCCGCTGTGGATATTGTCGAAGGGCATTAGAACGGGCCCGATACTACCGCCCTCTAATTGGTCTGATCCTGTTTAGATACAAGACCACGACAAGGCGACGAGATAGAAATAGACTCACTCCATACACGATGAAACTCTATGTAGACTCGTATTAGCGTACATTACACACACCGAATGAACGCAGAAACAGCGACACTGTCCACAGCGTCGAGTGGTGACGATTCCCAAGTCGGGCGTCTCAGCAGTTCTGTAACCGCCAATGTTAAATAGCGCCCTCATCGGTGTGATATATCTAGTGCACAAAGAGGGCGCTGTTTAACAAAACAAAAACTGAATGAGGCAAGTTCACAAAACAAAACGTGTAACACAACAATATCAGGTAGACGCTTGCAGTTCAGTGTATTACACAATCGGAGGAAAACAATGACAAATTCAATTTTCACGTTTTTCACAGTTCAAGAAAAACGAAGTGCTCTTCAGTTGCAACAGAATAAGCAAGTTAACTTTGCAAATTGTTGAATTATGTTTATTTTCGCCATTTAAACAAAACAGATCACTGATATAGCTTAATAGGAAGCCAATTTGAAACCACAAAAATCCAGACCAACGGCTTGCTGCGATTTGTAATCCTGAAATGTTAATTGATTACAGATTAATATCAAAGCACTTTTACATTTCATATCGAAACTCCTTCAATTAGTGGTTTCATCTACATCTACAATATGCAAATTCCTCTGCTCGTCTTGCATGCTGGGTAACACTGGTACACATTTGTCGAATTCATGTATTTATCTGAGTAAGGTGATCAAATACTCGCACTACAATAGCAGTTTATCTGGTATTTTCTTACAGTATTTTTTTTTTACTGATTTTCAGAAGTCAAATGATGTTGAGGCAGAAAATTAATTGGTAACACGGATATACATTGCACTACACACTCAAGCAGGATACCAGTTGTGTAGGGTTTGTGCAGCGTTACGCAAGCAGTGTCCTGAATTATCTGCCTCAAATCGTGCTGCATAATACACAAAAGAAACGCGATGTACAAGCCAACGAAATGACTTATTTGACATCCCAAGAGGGCGCCCTTCAATAAGTCTGTTGGGAGCATACACACAATTTGATTAATTTTATGTTTACAGTTGGGAGTCGGTGAAGATTTTCACCAAGTGCGTGTACTCTTGGATAACTTACCACAAGCAAAGCAAGATCTTAAAACCAGATGAACATTGGAGTAATTTACACAAGATGGCGGAAGCTGGCAGTAAGGAAGTCAAGAGTGAAAGATGATAATGAAGGGGAAGCTCTTTGCGGCAAGAGTGGAGTCAGTCCTAGTCATATTCTACTCGGCCGAGTCTTGGACATTCCCAGTCCAGAAGAAGGAATTATTAGATGGGGTATACGCTGACGTGCTGAGAATGACACTGAATGTGTCCTGGTGGGACCAAGGAGGTAATACCTCCTTGGTGGGACCATGATCATTATAGGAGCACTGACTTGTATGGAAAGCCTATGATACAAGAAAGAGTAATAAGGCTTACTAGACATTATTAATTTATAAAGATGATGTTTTCCCATTCAGTGACACAGCCTCTCCGGTGACCCGTGGAACACATGGTTAATAATAGCAGGCCATAAGATCATCGGTGCTCGCAGGGTTATTGAGACTAGGGACGCTTTGCAGCTCCCATGGTGAATATAAATCAGAACGGTAAACTTCTTAAAGTTACCAGCAAGATAAGAGAGAGAGAGAGAGAGAAAGAGAGAGAGAGAGAGAGAGAGAGAGAGAGAGAGAGAGAGAGAGAGAGAGAGAGAGAGAAGAGAGAAAGAGAGGAGAGAGGCTTGGAGGATATTATCTGAAGGCATCCTGCACTCATTCTTTGACGACCGTCTCAAGGGAGTTCTAGAAGGTGTGGTAGGCATACAATCACCTATGTAGACATGCTGACGAGAGACAGGTCTGGATGGCACTAATGAACTACAATCTGCTAGGCTGGGCAGGCTAGTGTGAAGAAAGTACATCATGTAGTCTGAGTAGGCATTGGTTAAACCCTATCTGCACGGAGGAGGGCTCGCAGCCCCCCTCCATACTTTTTTGTTATTACATCGCGACCGCTAATGATTTTGTATTCTCGCTTCATGACTTTTCCTCCTGTTATCTTGCGTATATTTTGATACCTAATTAGTCCATATCTAATTATATGGGACGTATCTATCTGGTGTTACATGTCAATTAGTATTCGGAGGTCATGGGGTTAATGTCCCTCGCTTTGCTGGTAATAGTGGTCTGCGGACTGACTTAATTCTTGGCTCTTATCTTCATCTCTGTGGATTTTAGGGAATAACTTCGTCCGCGCCAAAGTGTCCAGCCGATACCCCTGTAGAGTGGACTGTCTCCCTCCAGGTATTGTGCATTCAAGTTGGAGCGGTAACAATTGCAGTACCACCAGGCACCACGGAGCATGTTGGGGCAATCAGTACAGCAACAGGCGTCGTTGTTTTGGTCTTTGGTCGAGAATTGGCGAGTGCTGTGATACGAGAAGGAATCACCTGGAATGAATTAGACGAGAAGATGTGTGCTAAGAATGACTTGAATGTTGACAGGGTGATTGGGTGGTTGGGTGGTTGGTGTGGGGAGGATGGGGAGGATTGGGGGATGGGGAGGATGGGGGGATGGTGAGGATGGGGAGGATGGGGGGATGGGGAGGATGGGGAGGATGGGGAGGATGGGGAGGATGGGGAGGATGAGGAGGATGGGGAGGATGGAGAGGATGGGGAGGATGGGGAGGATGGGGAGGATGGGGAGGATGGGGAGGATGGGGAGGATGGGGGGATGGTGAGGATGGGGAGGATGGGGGATGGGGAGGATGGGGAGGATGGGGAGGATGAGGAAGATGGGGGGGATGGGGAGGATGGGGAGGATGGGGAGGATGGGGAGGATGGGGAGGATGGGGGATGGGGAGGATGGGGAGGATGGGGAGGATGGGGAGGATGGGGAGGATGGGGAGGATGGGGAGGATGGGGGATGGGGAGGATGGGGAGGATGGGGAGGATGGGGAAGATGGGGAGGATGGGGAGGATGGGGAGGATGGGGAGGATGGGGTGATGGGGAGGATGGGGGATGGGGAGGATGAGGAGGATGGGGAGGATGGGGAGGATGGTGAGGATGGGGGGATGGGGAGGATGGGGAGGATGGGGAGGATTGGGAGGATGGGGAGGATGGGGAGGATGGGGAGGATGGGGAGGATGGGGAGGATGGGGAGGATGGGGAGGATGGGGAGGATGGAGAGGATGGGGAAGATGTGGAGGATTGGGAGGATGGGGAGGATGGGGTGGGAGGATGGGGAGGATGGGAAGGATGGGGTGGGAGGATGGGGAGGATGGGAAGGATGGGGAGGATGGGGAGGATGGGGTGGATGGGGAGGATGGGGAGGATGGGGAGGATGGGGAGGATGAGGAGAACGAGGAGGATGGGGAGGATGGGGGGATGGGGGTGGATGGGGAGGATGGGGAGGATGGGGAGGATGGGGTGGATGGGGAGGATGGGGAGGATGAGGAGGATGTGGAGAACGAGGAGGATGGGGAGGATGGGGGGATGGGGAGGATGGGGAGAATGGGGGATGGGGGGATGGGGAGGATGGGGAGGATGGGGGATGGGGTGGATGGGGAGGATGAGGAGGATGGGGAGGAATCTTACCGGCTGTTCCTGAGTACCCTTCCACTGTCAGTCTGTACTTGTCGCAGGCATCAGCAAGCTTGAAGGTGTCGTAGACAGCGTGGACGTACTCATCGGCGAAGTCTGTCAGATCGATCCTGAGTTCGTAGTCTTCTTGTGCAGTCATCCGATGCACGTACTCATTGCCCAGCCAGAACTCGCCCTCTACGTCCCCAAACCCACGACTGTATTCGTCAAAGACGCGGAAGAAGTTGACTGATCCGTCCAGTCGCCTCTGGAACACCTGTTCACAGGAAGAACAACGACTCGTGTCATTTGAAAACAGAGTGAAGAAAAACATACTGGGAATTATTTTTTAACAACTTAACAAAAATACAAACACATTTTGACTGGACCGAGACTTGAAACTTAGACCTCTGGATTTACGTACCAGCGCTCTTCCATCTGAGCTATCCAGCCCTTAGATGGTGGCCTTTCCAAATAGTCAACTAGTCTTTGGCACACCAGTGCTCTTCCATCTGAGCTATCCAGCCCTTAGATGGTGGCCCTAATAGTCAACTATAGTCTTTGCCGGGTTGGGGGCGCCGGTCAGAAGCAATTCAACCATTAACTGCCGTATATCTCCAGGGATCACACCCCCGGTAAATAAATGCTGCCATTGCTTTGCCTGTTTTTAAAGAAATAAAACAGACATCGAAATCTAGTGGGCCTGACGTTTCGATCTTAGCAGGACCTTTCCCAAAGGCAGATGACCTTCCAATTAATTGACCTAACACCTGGCCCGTTTCAGTTCTGTATAATTTCATGCGTACAATAAGCACTAAAAATGATATTCCACAAGCAAGAAGGAATCTAGCTTCTATCATCGGATAGTGCATGGTTTCCGGACCCACGGCCTCTTCCACTTACCGTCCACCCTCCCCCATCCGTCTCCATGTCACAGAATACTTTGAAGGATTCTCCGTCGTCACGTGGTTGGATCTCGTACACACCACTGGCATTCTGTCCCTTGGCCAATGCATCTGTGCAGTCCTTGTAGCCCAGATGCGCTGCGAGAGAAACCACATCGTCTTATACAGAGTCAAGCCGAAATAGGTTCAAGGGCAAAGGTCAAACCCACTGAGTAAAAAGGTCCGTGTGTCAACAAAATGGTGAGATTGGTTGAGGCAAGGTCGATCAATCGTCCACGTTTATGTAGAAATCTTTAAAGTTGTCGGATTTTTATATCTTTTTTTTTTTTTTGGGGGGGGGGGGTTGGGTTTTGTGTATTGTAGAACACTCAGCAAGGAAGTTTCAGCAATTACTTACAATTGTGTAAAGGTTTACGGGTGGTATGATCAACGAAGGTATCATTTTTTAGAAATTAGAATACGAGTTGAATTCTTACCGGGGGGCTCGGTAACTTCTTTAGTTGCAACCTCTGAAAATAAATTACACAAACAACACGTTTGTCAGTGTCTTCCGTCTGCATTCAGCACAAAGGGACGATTTTACAGTCTCACAAAATAGAAATACATTTCTTTGAGAAAGGGCCTCTTAGGATGAACACGTCAAGCTGTCTTTAATTCTAAGATTCCTTTAATTATCAGTTCGTCTATAGACAGTGATTGGCAAGTAACTATTTCATATTACTCTAAGATAACTGCGCTGTTAAAAAAAACCCCAAAGTCATAGGCCTAGCTATCCCATTTGATTTGTTTTTGCTAGTAATCGTTACAGTTTTTCTATTCATTTGTTCAACACACAGCTCCAGAAAGAAGAGATGGAGTAATCAGTTTACTTGGGTCGACTTCTTATAAGATTTTCTTACAAAATTGTGTGACTTTTTTTTGGCAAAAGGTGGAACGTCTTAAAGGCCCAATACAACATTGGGAAGATCGGAAAACATCCATGTCCACAGATTTCCTTCTAATCTACACAGTTTGTAGATGGTCATGATAGAATCCTCATGTTGAAATCTTACGGTGTGGGATGCTGTACTTCTCGAGAAATCTTCACTCATACTCACATCGACAAATAGTTTGTATTACTCGCTAGTAATCAACTAATTCTTACACTACAGAACGGTGCGAAAACAGTGACGGTGTTTTGCCTTTTTCTACTTTCTCAGATTTATTGAGTTAAAATCTTTGCAGTATTGCTTTTTTGGAAATGTTAAATGGTTTAATTTCTTACCGAGCAGATGATTCAAGATAGCCGTGGAGCGTTCTAGAGCCCTTTCGATAGTCAGCAACTGACTTGCCGTGTCGTCCTGAGACTCCTTCATCCCAACGATCATCTCAGAGAGAGTGTCAAGACGCTGCGACAGATTTGGTATCTCAGATGCCGTCGTGGCGAAGGGCGGGGCTTGGCTTGGGGAAGATTCGCACCGGTACTCTGACAGAAGTCTCTCGATTTCAGGAAGCAAATCGGAGGCTGGTGTAGCGATGCAGAATGGTGGAGAAGTAGTCGAGCTAGAATCAGGCTCATCTGATAGAATCTCAGCAGCTGGCAGACCGATGTAGAATCGCGGAGAAGTCATCTCAAGTGTGGTGTTGAATCCACTCACAGATATGCTAAGCAGCTCCAGCAATTCTCTCTGTGACTGTTCGGGGCCTGCATGTGACATAATCTCAGCAGCTAATGGAGCGATGTAGAATCGCGGAGAAGTCATCTCAAGTGTGACGTCGAATCCACCCACATATGTTCTAAGCAGCTCTTGCCATTCTCTCTGTGACTGTTCGGGTAATTCTCGGTAGCCTGAGCTCGAGCTAGAATCAGGCTCATCTGATAGAATCTCAGTGGGTGGCAGACCGATGTAGAATCGTGGAGAAGCCATCTCAAATGTGTTGTTGAATCCACTCACAGATATGCTAAGCCGCTCTTGCAATTCTCTCTGTGACGGTTCAGGGCCTGCATGTGACAGAATCTCAGCGGCTGGTGGAGCGATGTAGAATCGTGGAGAAGTCATATTAATTGTGTTGTTGAATCCACTTACAGATATGCTAAGCCGATCTTGCAATTCTCTCTGCGACTGTTCAGGGCCTGAACTCAACGCATCATCATCAGGCTCATGTGGCAGAATCTCAGCGGCTGGTGGAGCGATGTAGAATCGTGGAGAAGTCATGCCAAGTGTGTTGTTGAATCCACTCACAGATATGCTAATCAGCTCTTGCAATTCTCTCTGTGACTGTTCAGGCTCATGAGACAGAAGCTCAGCGCGGGATGGTTGACCGATGTAGAATCGTGGAGAAGTCATCCCGACTGGATTGTTGAACCCACTGAGGGGTATGCTAAGCCTCTCTTCCAATTCCCTCTGTAATCTTTCGGGTAATTCTTGGTACTCTGGATTCGTGCTAACAGCATGCTGGGACAGAATAGCAAGGACAAGTATCAGCAAAGACACACGAAAACTTGCCATGTTGGAAGTTATACTGTGCAAGGGTTCTATACACCGATGCTTCGATCCTAGCAGGTCCTCCCTCAACACCAGAATGTTAGGATTTTTCGTCAGAAAATGGAAGGCGAGATCAAAGGTGTGAGAGCATCTATAGACATGCACCGATGTCAACGATTGGCTGTGATTGGCTTGGATTCTCTTGGTGATCAAGCAACCAATCAGCGTCGATGCCAGATGACCCGTTGAACTTTATATCCGGGTGCGCCGAGTGTTGTTTTTTTCACAATGACCAGGAAACTGTCGTCAATAAAAGTCCTGCCAAGATTTGAGTCAGTATTTTTTTTACCTGGTTTGGAAGCAGTAGGGAAATTCCCAGGGACATTTTCTGAATTCTTTGAAAACGAAAACACAATGGGTGAACCTGGAAGTTGCTCAAACACTTTTCTGGGTCAAGGTTTCCCGACTACGGACCGAACATGATGTTTCTAAAAAAAACACTGTATCATTCGGTTGTTTTTTTTCCGATATAACATGAAAATGTAGTGGCCCGGCAACAGGGAGAAGTATAGGTCCAATAAATCATGAAACTGCCCTGTCGCTTATGCTACGCCCCTTTGGGTCATGCGATCGGCCGTGGGCGAGATGCCACTGGTTTGGGTCACGCGGGCGCTTCACTGGTCAGGCGAATGACCACTCTTTGACTGGCATCTCCCAAACTTCAGAGAATTCGCTTCTTCCATGCTTGAGTAAACGCCGGTGTAGCGGTCTGATCCGGGCCCCATGCTCAGATGAGACCGTTACCATTAGGCCTATATGGATATAACGTCATGCGCAGTGCGCGTAGTAGTTGTCCATTTTGAAGGCCGTGCTGAGTCGATACGGCCATTGGCAATGCAGCGCTTTCATCAGGCACGTTCCTTGACCCGTAGTTGACCTGTAGTTCAACAACGCCCAGAACGGAGCCTATATGATAGTAACTAGGCCTAGAACTTGGAGTTTTACATTGGGGGGAAGAAAGGCTACAGTTGTTCCCACGTAATGATGGTTCATCGATTGGCTTCATACAATCAAAAGCAAAATGTAGTTTTACAAACTGTGTTCGTTCGCTGATAACAACAGTCACATGAAGGGCGCCCCCATGTGCTTGGTTCACCGACTCATCTGAGCACGCTGAGCAGCTGAGAACGTTGCTGCAACGTGCTGAGGTGAGCCAGTGACGTCACGGGAGCCCATCTGAGATCGTTACACCGGGATGTGATCTCCTTGTACAGGAGTGAGGAGTTTCATGTCGGTGTGGCGAGAGCCGCGACTATGGGCTTTGGGGAAGTTTTGTTCACCCGTTGAACGAGGTGTTGGTTGTGTTTTCATTGTGTACCCCTTTATGGTCATCGGAGAAATAAACCAGTCGATGACGATGCATTGAGACACACCCAAACCCATCGAAGCAGTCTCCCTTCCTTGAGGAGGCTTTCCCTCCCCCGAAGTGACACCCCTGTGTCGCTTCCTTACAAAAATAACATCACACAATATGACCGTTTTCAAGTTTGTCATTTTTGGCACATTTGTTAACTTCGGTATAATTATTTCGGCACATTTAAACAGAAAGTGTGTCCGTGAAAATAATATCGGGCCGTGTCCAAAATCTACACCGTAGTCTTGTTATCAATCCTGACGGTTACATTGTATGCAGATGACTGTCAAAGTTGCCAAGTCGAAGGAAAAACCATAGCAACAAAATTATCATAAAGTGGTCATCAGTTCTCATCTTCCTTGGAGGTGTATTTCGACCAAGGCATGTAAAGCGTGCGGCGGTAGCGTGATCAAGTTACAAGGTCCAAAAACACAATTAGCAAAGGACATTACACAAAGGTTAACGGAGGGTTAAAAGAAAAGAGGCCGAGCCGGGAGATAGTGGCTCGATGGTGTAAAGGAATGGACCAACAACCCCATAAACGACTTGATAGGGAAGACCAAGGTTAGGGGAGAGTGTAGGAGGTTCGCTCTTCCATCTGAGCTAACCAGCCCTTAGATGGTGGCCTTCCCTAATAGTCAACTAGTCTTTGCCGGGGTGGGGGCGCCAGTCAGAAGCAATTCAACCACTTACTGCCGTATATCTCCAGGGATCATACACGTGACACCCCAACAATTGTTGTATACCTGGCTACAGCAGCTCGGGGATCACACAAAGTGGATGTAGATTTTTTTTTTTTCAATTGAGGGCAAACTATAACTGCTCAGGTCAGATCATGAACTGAGTGGTGGAGTGGAGAGCTGAAATCTTGCCGTGATAAATGCAGCTTGACGAACATAAACGGTGCCGTGCCCAACTCTTGACTTGGAGTCGGCACTGAGACGGTCTTTGAGGGAAGACCTCAGAACACTCACGTGAAAGAGAGAGATAGATGGAGGGTGATCTGAAGATTATATACATGGCTGAACACCAGCAAGAGAGGGCGCACTGCGGTACCTAAGTAAAGCGCAGACGGGTGCAGTTCTTGTAGCTATACTTAAAATTGTAGTTTGGACCTTCATCTCTCAGATTCTTTTCAATTTTAGTGCTCTTAGCCGATTAGATTTTTTGCTAATTACCCCCAGAAAAAAAACACCCCCAAAATGTGTAGCCGTCCAAGCCGAATTTCTGCAAGGATTTTGGGATGGACCCCTCCACTTCCACAGCCAAATAGGGCCACATTTAAAGCAAGCTATGGTCCAAATTACATACCAAATTGAAGAGTGAACCCCCAGGTTGTCTTAAGCTTCACTTTTTCTACAATGTATCAGTTAATAAGCCTCCCAAGACCCCTTATTAAAAAAAAGTTGTGGGTACACACTTTATGATAATCAGCTCGGCGGAGCCATCTTGGATGGATTTTGTGTGCTGCACCCAGACATGAGACAAGCTTGTTCAGACTGCAGATAGTTCGGCCGTAAAGAGAGAAATCAAGATGGACGAGGTGGGAGCCCATACTAGACGAACGGAACAATCTTAAAGATTTGTTTACTCAGATTATTGTTACAATTCAATTTTAAAACGAATTTACGATTATTATAAAATAAACAATCTTGTGGTGTTTCCAAAGACGGCAAAGAAACTGTGGAACAGACGAAGAGATGGGACAGGGGTTGTAGATGGGTAGACTACACTCGGCACTAACCAGGTACCAACAGGACAAGTGAAAAAAACCCATGACATATTAAAATGACCGACCCAGGGAAACGAAAGAGAGGTCGGTTGAGAGACATGGCGCCGCCATCTGAAGATTAAGTCACACAAATTGATGGAAATTACCCTCTAACAAACCGTATCAATAACAGCTTAGACTCAGTCCTTCAGTAATCAGCAGTATTACAGATAAACTCACAATAAACCGATTTGGGCAGAGTAGATTACAGAAAATGTTGTCTTTTTCAAACAGCCTTAGGCCTCTTGTCAAAAAGATCATCGGTTGGATATCAGATGATTTGACCCGTCCGATATCGTTTCAACCGGATAGCCATCGTGTATTTTTCACCCCAATACAATTCAGTACAGTCCAGTACAATCGGCTTTCTACCGGAGGAAATTTTATCGGTCGGATGAATTCAACCGGCACCCAACCGATGATCTTTTTGACAAGAGGCCTTAGGCCTGTCATTTCATGGTTTTAACTTCAGTGCTGTCCGCAGCACAAAGAAGCATCGTCGATGGTTGGAAGCCAACGGTCACCTGACGGCGGGCAGAGCGAGCACTGTCTGAAACGTTGACTGACTCTTTCCAGTGCCATTTACTCGTTCTTGAAAGAGGTAAACGTACAAGATTTCACTGCGCACTTTCCACACTGTGATTCCACCAGGCAAACCAACAAGTCATATAGCCGCGTTTCCACTGGACTAGAATTTAACCGAGACGATGGTTAAATTTCTAATAGTCAAATTTGACCGTCGTTCCCACTTGGACTTTTGAGTCGGTCAAATTTAACCGAGACGATGGTTAAAGTAACCGAGCTGGCAATATAATGGCTCATGAAGGTCAAGTGTCAGCCGGATACACAATGTACGTGTGTACATTTAGGCGCGCAACATGAAGCAGACGCTGTGCACAGTGCATGTACGTGTTACGTCTTAGGCCGGATGTGGTTTTTTACCGAGTCGCGTTTAACCGAGTGGTGCGTTTCCACTGGACTAATTGGCTCGGTTAAACTTACCTGGTCACTTTTACTGGGCAGAGGTTGCTCGGTAAAAGTAACCATTGGACTCGGTTAAAGTAACCGAGAGAAATTTGACTGGGCCGTTTCCACTGGACTTATTTTGGTCAAAGTAACCATCGTCTCGGTTACTTTGACCAAAATAAGTCCAGTGGAAACGCGGCTTTATGCTCTTAAATCATTGTTCATTACATTTCTGAACAAAAAATCCCACATTTAAGTTATTAAAGGAGTCAGTTCAATTGCGGACGAACATCTCCAGAAGTTCTTTGGCAAGACGAAGTCGTCGCTTGGCAACGGGGCTGGTCGGAACGGTCAGTTGCCTAGCGCCCCCTAGTGTTCGGACCACAGTAAAGTCCAGTGTTTTCAGGAAGAAACCTGGTCGGCGGTGTATGTCCCAGATGGACCGGACAAGGGTGTGGTCAAGCGGAAGGTCAGAGGTCAGATCTTGACCAATAACAGACGACTGGTCATTGGTTGAAGACTGCAGAATCGCCGTCAACTGCAAAGAAAACGGTAGCAAAGAGGTACAACTTACTTGCGACTGCTGAATTAGTTATTATTAATTGGTTTGCGGTGACACCATGTTTATCATCTCTTTTGAGACTGAGTGTGGCTCTGAAAAGAGCCGGTGACTCAACGTTTCGAGCAGTGTGCACTCTGCTCGTCGTCAGGAGACTGCTGGGTTCCAACTATCATCAGGGGTTTTGTATGGCGTGTGGAGGATCTTTTTTTTTCGAATTAGTTATTGCTACGAAAGCTTAACCCTCTTTCCGACTGGTTAATCTTTGATTGATTATATAATTAGGCTGTAATCATTGTAATTGCATGACGAAAATGAAGGACTTTTCCCTCCAACTTTTGAGAAAGTATTCTTGAACCTCAACCTCGTCATTCTACAAGGATAGTCACATCTGACCCTTTAAGTGTTGGGTTATTGTCTGTTTTTGGTTCTCGTCAAATGTGCCAGATTTTGTCTTACTTGAAATACAACACTTGTTTATGAGGGCAATACGTGTCGGATTGCTAGACGTGCTACAAGTCGTTCAATGACTTGACGGAGGATTTGAAATGTCCGTGACCCCCGTTAAGAACTACAGCCATCTCACGTGCAAAATATTTCGGTAGTATTTTAGTCAAAATGTAGCTGCAATAGAATATGGGGAAAACTCTTTGACATACAGTGCTTCTTTTCCTTGATATCAGGATGGAATCTGCTACTTACCAAGGCTATAACTCGCTGGCATTCTGTGAGGGACATGTTGGCAGCTGTCTTGATACCAGTGTACGGTAATTCTGTCGATAACAAAAGTAAAAAGAGAAGAAATTAAGTGATGCTGCTTTGTGTGGACTCATTTGTTTTTAAGAAGTAATCATAATTATTCGAGTCAATCAATAAATAAGATTTAAGGCTTTGCATGGTGGGGGAAACAGTATAGGAGGGTTTGTGGTGACACCATGTATAATACAAGGTCTCTTAAAGAAGTGGTATGGTTCTGAAAAGAACCTGAGTGATAACTTGTAATTGCCTTTGAAAGTGTTTTTGTAGTGTTCAATGGTAGCTCGATTTAGTCTTGCGCAGAATATAAAGAGCGCCCTCTGTCGGTTGGATGGCAAAGGAAACGGCAAATTATTTCCTTACCCAGTAAGCAGGCGAACACATCTCTGTATTTCTTCAACTTTTGTGGCGCCAAGCCCCGAGGGACGATGACACACAGACCGTCCATCGCGTCCCCTGCATTACCGTTGTTGTTGTTGGCATTCGACAAGAAAATGTCCAAGATATCAGAATTCGGATCCAAAGTTCCAACATCGGCAGTAGACGAGTTAACACTGTTCACGTCATTGCTTCCCAAGCTATTGTTGTTATTGTTGCTGTTCAGAATGGCGTCACTTCTCCTGTTGTTGACATTGTTGTTATTGTTGTTGTTGTTGTTGTTTATGATTGCGGGGCATTGGGAGAATTTGAATCCCATGCACATGATAAACTCCACCCAGGTTTTGAGGCTGAGTGCGGCGGGTCTGGGAACGGACAGGCTACCCAGTCTAATCGGATACATCTCTGAATCCTCCTCGTGGTTTTCAATCATTTGAAGACCTTCCGTTACCTTGGAAACAAAAGAAAAGGAAAATAAACCATCAGTATACATCTTGGTTGTTTGGGTTTTTGATTTGAAGGTCCTATACAACATTGGTAAAGGTCAAAAGATTGCCACAGTTTGTGTGTTAAACCATCCAACATTTAAAAAAAAGCAATACTGCGAAGGTTTTAGCTCAAAATGGTAATCTGAGAAAGTAGAAAAATGAAAACAAAACATATGGTTTAAGCACCGTTCTGTAGTGTAAGAAATTATTTGTTAAAAACTATTTGTCAATGTTTGAGTGAATATTTCTCGAGAAGTACAGCATCCCACACCATAAGATTTCAACATTGGCATTATATCATGACCATCTACAAACTGTGTAAATTAGAAAGAAATCTGTGGACATCGATGTTTTCCAATCTTCCCAATGTTGTATTGGGCCTTTAAGACGTATAGGTTTTCTTGGAATTGATGGAACAGATCAAACCAACCTCTGAGCAACGTCACCGGGATGTTATTTTTTGTTTGAAGCGAATATCCGGGTAACCGCATTAGTCACATACTTATCTCCCTGTTACGACTAAAAACTGTCGCTGAAAAACCAATGTTTCATATCAGGAGGAGTCCATCTATGTTAAGGGCGGTTTTGAAAACAGAAAGAGGTCGACTCGATAATGTCAAGGTTCCAGCAAACCACAGCAGCGATTCCACCGCCAGCTATAACTGAAAACTTCCTTCGCCCGCTGTCCCTTCAGCGCGTCAGATGTGAGTGGCGTAATCAAAGGAGCTTTGACTTTGAAAAAAGAGAAGATTTCCTGGTCGCAGGATGTGACATGAAATCTCTGCCTTGCATTTCCACAGGAGATAACCCACCACATCCTACCATTGAATGCAGGCCTAGAGATGTGGTATGCCTCAATCTACACTTCCTCTCGTGCAAGGGCCCCCATGGGGGGGATATGCCGACCTCTGCCAAATATCCGTCAAAATAGAAATACAAGTCCCAACCCAACACCCCCTTAATAAACGATAAGCTTTCACTATGAATACACACATCTTCGTGTAATGTTTATGAAAGCGGGGTGTGATCACTGGATGTTGAATTGCTTCTGACTGGCGCCCCCACCCCGGCAAAGACTAGTTGACTATTTTTGGGAAGGCCACCATCTATGGACTGGATAGCTCAGATGGGAAGAGCATTGGTATACGTTAATCCAGAGGTCTCCGGTTCAGGTCCCAGTTCAGTCAGAGGTTTCTTTGCCACTTTTTTAATTTGTTCAAAAGTTCCCAGTCAGTTTTGGCCTTTGTTTGTTTGACTATGAGGTTTATGTTAACCATTGACTGCATTCAATGAACACAATGCAAAAAGTAATGAGAGTGACTGAGATACAGATATCTCTTACGTACATTTTGTTTGTGTTGGCCTAATCAGAACATACATCCTTTCTCACTAATTGTCAAACGTTTCATGTTGAACGCAAAAGGCAGTCTTACCAGACATTGCAAATGTGCGACTGTGCTTCTGAAGTTCATTTCCAACGTGTACTGAATCACCCATCTTATGCACTCAGTCCAACTGCGCACGCGCGGTTGTATCCTGCTGATGACGTCACTTGGTGACGTCGAGGTATTGGTGAAGGCGCCTAGTGCAACAAAATACAAGATTGGAGTCAATGTGCTTTTTTTAGTTAATCTCAAAATTTCAATGCATTAGTGACGAATCTTGACGTGTGATATCCTATAGGCCTATACTTACAGGGAGTGTGACTCAAGCTTCGTCTTGATGGGATCGAAGTTCGGCGGTTTATCGGCGAAGACGCTGGGGTTGAGGTTGTCGGGGGACAAGTAGAAAGACCGGCTGGTATCCGAGACTCCGATGACGAGGGAGATGCGGAGCGGATGGAAGATGCGGATGGCTGTGCGGAAGCCTTCGCGGGCGTGCTTATAGCCGTTGAGTGCCTTTGCTTGGATCGGATGGCGGATTCCCGCACACTCTCCGTGTACGTAGGCGGCGGATAGAAGAACACCGCGCAGTCCTCATACGACGGAGGCGGATCCATGTACGCACTTGCCGTACTGAGTGCGTATTGCTTCCTAGGGTCAAACAAACGGGGAATACAATCAGTAATTGCAAGTCTCAAAGTGGTTGTTGACCGCTATCAATACACACTGCTAAGGAATTTACCATTATGCAAGTCTACTTTACACACAATTTAAATGGAAGTTGTTGCAAACTGCTCATTGACTAAAATGACCTGCAATACTTAAATCTCAAAAGTTAGAGGGCCTGACGTTTCGATCCTAGCAGGACCTTTCTCAAAGGAAAATTGACAAGGACATACACAGACAGTCAGGGGATTCGTATGTTTACTTGCGAGTAAATGACTTCTTGCATGAAAAGATGACGTCGGGTAGGTTTGTAGGCATAGGAAGACAGGCAGAGATATGACATGGCAAACTGCTGATTGGAATGACTTGAAATTATACAAATCTCACACAGTGTGGCGGATGAGGGCGTGTCGGGTGGATCCCATAGCAGGACATGTCTCTGCCCTTGGGAGACCTCGCCGAATGCTCATTAGTATGAGCGGTAGGGTCTGTAACACATCCCCAGGGTTAGTCACTAGAGGGAACGAGGTTGCAGTAATCGCTGGAGAAATAAGACGTAGCTGAAACCTAATTGGACATCCTTGAAGGAATAAGTGCTATGCTGTATGCACGGCAGATGACGAATCTATGGGCGGGGGTAAAATTCTCAAAATGAAGAAGACTCGTTTCAATTCTTGAAGGAGTTTTCTGAAATACACTCCTAGGATCAAAACGTCAGATCCTCTAAATTGTGAGATGCGTATATTCTGGTCTATCCAGTCAGATATATGCAATGTTCATTTGTATGACTGACATATTTTATGAAATGCTGAGTGCAAAAAGTGCTAAATCTTTCGGTCATCGGTGAGACTTTCAGTGTAATACTGAAACCAACCTACTTATTATGTTCTCTTGAGTAAAAGCTGGCACATTTGGCCGGAAATCAGTTGTTGTTATTTGTAGTAAAGGTCTTGAGGTCGTTTAGTGTCGAGCAGGAAATAGTAAACATGTTCATATCGACTTTTCTTTCCTTATACCTTTGGCTTGCTTCGATGCGAACACGTGTTCTAGTCACAATTGACAACTACTGTAAATTACAGTCTAAACGTAAACGAATTCTGGCCAAAAGAACGCTTGTAAAATGTGAACAAATAAGTATAATCGAATATGGTAAACTTTTTGAATAACCCATGACCTGTAAACTTTCCCTGCAGAAATCTATATGAATACATCCGTGCATGAAACTAGGCCTAAGTAAATTTGTGCTGCTAATTTTTGCACTCAACAGTAATTTAAGCTACATAATAAGATAAACATGATTTGAGTAATGATTCATGTCACGTCGTTAATCTTGAAGTCTAGATTAAGGCTATCATACATTTATCGTTCCTAACTTTCTCGTGTCTACACGCTGTTACTAGAATAACAATCTCGTGGAGTTCCCATAAAACTACTTGCACTTTCTCGAAACAAAAAGACTTACGTTTTCTTCAGCCGAATTGGCGGAAACCGCAGTCTATGACTGAAGTGCGGGATTCCTCGGTCCATATCGAGTTTCACAGACGAGTTTTCTGATCCAAAAGTCTTCCAAGATCCGTGGTGTTCTTGTATGCCAGAGTTTCTTGCTGGGACGGGGTTAGTTCTGGGTCTAAGCAAGGTGGTGCTCGTCTAATGACCTCCTTGGTCTGAGCAGATATGATGGGCCAGTTATATTCCTACGACCCTACCCAGTGACACGTACGTGTCTAGAGCTTTCACTTACACACGCACCATTGTTTAGTGTTATGACTCGAGCAAGTCCTCTGTACTCTATTTACCTGATCCGGGAAGTCGCTGACAGATTGGCCATTCTTTTTCCAGAGGGCATAGACGCTGCGGCTTCGTTAACCGCTTATTTCTCTCGGAATATGATGAGAATGACGAGTGTTGAAATGACAAGGGGCAAGCTTACGATGTGAAGCTTACAGAGAATAACAACACACAACATACACTTACTAAGAAGGTCATTGTTCGAATAATCCAGGACTTTTCAAGCTTTGTTGAAATTATAAGTGCTGCACCCGCTGCATTCTGAATGTCATAAAATCATATAACTTCCCGCTAGGTTAATTTTCTTTGAATTATATTAAGTTGGGTCGTCTATAACTGGATATCTGAGTCACAACGTGATCAAAATACTCCTGGAAAATCCAGACTAGAGACTGGGTTGCTGCACACAGCTAGCTAGGCCTGTTAAATTCATCGGTGATGTATATATAAGCGATCGCGGTCGTGGACATGTGTTAATCAGTTCACATAGGCAGGCGCTAAGGGGTTCTAAGGTAGCACGCTACTAGAGGAACAATCTTCCCTTCTCAAGCCTAGCAGGAAGTCTAAATTGAAAAGCAAAATGGGACCCATGTCAAAAAGGGAAACGATTGTTGAATGGCTTTGATGAGACGACTAAACCATACTGTTTCCCGGTTATTTTCTCGTCAACTCTCGTCAACAATGCGAGGTTGAAAGATGAGGGACTAGGGCGAGAGGTCAAAGTGGTTTTTATAATGGGTTTCATGGCCAATGTAATGTTAGTTGGGTCTTGACGGTCGTTAAAACCTGCACACAACTTGTCTATGTCGCAATAAATTTTACAGACTCCGTTATAGGGTCTACACGCAAAAAATAAGTAGGCCTAAATACTTCTAAGAAAACAAGGCGATACGACTTTGGAATAGAGATTGCGCTCAATACGGTCTCACTAAACCTATATTTCAAGCCTCATTATGAATCCGAAATTCCAAGAAATTGAAATAGCATGTTTTTCTTGTATGCAACTTCGCCCAAAACAAGGCTATAAAGCCACTCAAGGTTGAGGGCTAAGGAAAGAAGGAGATAGAGAGGGACTAAGGAAGACTGGAGATAGGAATAGACATTCCTCTTAAAAAGAGTAATAGACCGTATACTGGTGAGAAAACATGAACCAGGAAGGGAAATCCAGAGAGAGGCTGAACGAGGGAAGAGTATATAACGTACTATGCAAACAAATTTGAATTACATTGTGATTCAAAACGATTTAAAAAATCGTTTTCTGGTAGCATTGGGCCTGCTAATGTCTGTTTCTCTTTTGGGGGATAGGCCAGGCGTTCTGCGTCACGTGACCGGTTCCAGACGCCTGGAAACGAGGGGTTTCCGATCATGAACCATTGGGGCTCATCACCATGGGAACCAGTCGGAATGTTCTGTCGTGACGATAGAGGGCGTTGTTTTCGAAGTGAGGTCGATGGAATAAAAGGTCATGCGTAAAGATGCGAAGCGCAGAACGGGCCAATTTGTCCATCATTCACGACCGGAACTTTTGATAGAAAAATCGATCCATGATTTGGGCAAAAATGCAGATGGCCTGACGTGTCGTTCCCAGCATGACAAGGACACAAAGAAGGGAGAGACAATGGGATACGAATGACAGAAAAGGGGACAAAGGATCGAGAGAGCTGGTGGACAGACCAGGGTGAGATCAACTTGGGATGGGCAAGCAGTAGGGAAGGGGGGTCGAAGGAGGAAAGCTGGTGGACAGACCAGGGTGAGATCAAAGGGAAGGGCAAGCAGTAGGGAAGGGGTCGAAGGAGGAAAGCTGGTAGACAGACCTGGGTGATGGCAGCAAGTATATTAAATGGATTGGAGAGGGAAAGATCAAATTGAAAATTGAAAAACTGAAAGAATTATTTAGAATGAAGGTCATAAAAATCATCGTCATCTTGAAGCTGTAAAGTCGCGTAAATAGACGAAAGAAATAATAGGAATAAGACTCAGAATATAGACACAAACATTCATCAATTATTTATGGGGTTTCTACAGTGTATAAAGAAAGGTCCATTTCCTCTTAAGCTAAGAGACAACATCATTGAGCAGTCGAGAAGAGACTTGCCATGCAATGATACTCTGAAGTCGTGTACCTGCACTTGTATCACCGTGACAATCACGTTGACTAACGGGCTTCTTTGTACTAGGCTGGTTCTACGTTGGAGAACGTAGCACTCGGGTAAGTATCTCATAGAGTATGTTCAAGTTGTGTAGATCGAGTGAACTAGTTTGCTTCGCTGAATCTAGGTCTTCAGTAAAGCGAATGAGGTCAGGCCGTACATCCGGTTGGCGAACCTTTCAGATGAGAATGTCTTCTCAGAAACATTCCAATGTCTCTATCTCTTTGCTTTCAATCCACACAAAAAAAGGGGAGAGGGGTTTCACTTGTGGCAATAGGCCTACAGGTGACTTGATGACACTTTCGGCTCGGGATTTGTCTGCGACAAGCGTGACGAGGGTCGTGTAGGTACCGGCTACCGGTAATTAATCAACGGGCCTCTTTGTGGCTTGACCTGGACACGGTTATTTGTTTTGTCGAGAAATCCCGAAAGATCTTTCAGTTTCAGTCAATCCCGTGAGTTGATGGCCTAAATTGCCACTGGATATATCTCGTCTTTGTTCCTTGTTGTCCGAATCATTTTTTTTTCTGATCGCTGATCAGAGCAAGTGGCTTAAATTGTGACCCAACTAAGCATAGTTTGCCATCCTGAATTAGAATGAATAATAGGGTCAGAAATGCGGGACTGAGCGAAATGTAGCCTGCCCAGTGATAGCGCCCACTATAGCGCTGACCAATCAATGCGTATACCTCGAACCCAGTCACCGTTCAATATGCAAATATCACGGGTATTACGCCCGTCACACTAGCACCTGTTATAGGAGCCTGATTTTCGCTGCGTCTCTTCAGCGTGAGGTCTAGCAAAGGAGCATGGACCGAACAAGACAAAGCAACTTGTGGGGAGAGGGTGGGGTTTAGGGAGGGGGGTTGGGTTGGGCTCGGTCGAACTACTCTCATTAACTGGGTTCCGCACGGCCATATGTTGCCCTGTACGGCCCCGTAGCACTCTGTAAGGACAGACAGCGAGACAAAGGAACATCACGGGTCACGTGCGCCTTGCGTGAATGTTTAATTAGTTGTATGAGGCCTGACAAAGGCTTATTTTCCCCGAGCAAATAAGTGCTCGGCGGGTCGGCTTATGCTCCACTAGGCAGGATACTTTTTCGTGTGGTTTGTTGAGTCGATCTTCAACTCCACAAAAGGATAGACACGGCACGTGCTGCGGTCGTCCGATTTTATTGCCTGGGAAGATAGCCCACAATCCTTTGTATATCTTTTTTTCCCCTGCGCCATAGTTTCTCACCAACTTATGTTGTCATTTATCTAGGGGAACCTGTAACAATCTTTTAATGCACGATGCAACTACGGTAAGCGGAGAACTGTTTCATGCAGTAAACTAAAGATATTTTTTAGGGGTTTTGGCCAGAGAGAAAATCGTCAATTAAATCGTGGTTCTTGATCCAAAGTATCATTATCCAGAAGGGTTAACTCGACCAAATTACAAAAAGTTTAAAAATGTGACACGCTCTGCCAAAAAACACACACACCACTTTTCCATGCAGAGGGTCACTGAAAACTGTGGGGGGTCAAACAAAAATGATACAATTTCTGATTTAGGTTATCCTGCTTCGTTCAGGTAGATATTTTCATCTTTGCAGATTCGAAACTAATTTTAAATTTAAAAGTTGAAATAAATGGAGGTTGTGTGGGGCAAAGATTAATCCCTGATCTGGATTTGACACAGGTGTGACTCATTTGTACAGAGCCCACCACAGATACGAACCCAGTGTGTGTGGTTATATAATTATTTTGTATTGAAGAAGAAAGGGGGTTGCATTTAGCACACAGGTGGCTACATGGAAATGTTTTGGAAATCTCACCCAATTTGGGCGGCAATGCCAGCAACTCTCGACGCGTAATCCGATGAGTGTTTTGGTAGCTAAGATATGGCTTAGCTTCTTAGCTCACACAAAGCCAGGGGGAGTTTGGGTGGTATGGTCGAGACTGTCTCAGGGCAATGGCGGTCCTGCGTGTATGGCCCTGCCGGCTCGTTCTCGGGCCGTCTCGTGGAGCCTTTGTCTCGGATCGATGACAAAGACATCGATGGGACTGACCCTATACCGCTGTCTCGTCGCTAAACTGTCCGAATATCCCACCGATCTGGACAGTGGATTAATCTTCCTACTTCCGAAGCATTGAGTTCATTAAATGCAGGGGCTTATAGTTGATTGCCCTAATTCTGTCTAATATGATATGCACGGCCTCTATTTAAACTCCCCTGGTCATGGTTGACTGGTGGTTGGGCGTCGTCTGTGAGATCCACATAGTCGGGGTATGCCCTTATCGAGAGACAAATGGTGACCAGAAAGCCGTGTGGTTTCCATATACCTTCACAATTACTACAGCACAAATGACGCCGGTTCTCAGCTATCGTTTCCTGGGGCACTTTGACTGAGTCAAGGTCAAAGTTATAAACTCGGGAGGCAGTTGCTTGGAGATTGAAAGAGACAGTGATTAAAATGATTTGGGTAATGATTTGGGTAATGCTCACTGGTGATCAAATAAGATGATGATTTCACACAGCTAACTTTGGGACACATGCCTGTGAATTTATCAAAATTAATGAACAAAATTCTTCAAGGTAAAACGCGCTTATCAAGTTGTGAGTTCACAGGTTGTGGGTGACTTCATTTTTGGGTTAGATTAATTGACGGACATCAGTATCTGCAATTGGATCTGAAACTCTCTCAATATGAAATAATTATCCATGCAGCACAGCAAGGCTACATTTTCTGCCATAACGGCAGGCGACTCTGGTTACGAATTAAAAGGGTCCCGTGTACAATCTGGTCGACTTTCTTGCTGGTAGTGGTATAGGCGCCTTGTAATGCTAAAACAAACCCGGTATACCGGAGCGGGTATAGACGCTGCCGGCCCAAAGCGTGCGGCCTAAACGAGCTATACTAGCGGAGACAAAGAGGCAACTTATGGGTGTGGTATAGCTGCGATGGTCCCGGGAGACCTGTTTCTCAAGATGCTTGGGGTCAGGAACTGATGATGGAGCACTTAGCGAATTGACTTTGTTCGCTTGTCTCCAAAACCCCAGCGAAAGATTGGCAACCGACCTCTCTGCCATCCTATCGTCGCAAGTAAAACTCACCGAAAATTACGGCTGAAGCTTGGAATAAATCATGCTTTTCCAAGATCCCCAAAATTCACTTCTTGTCTTTTCTTTTAAAAGCTTAACAAGTGAGAATACAAATTTATGGAAGAAGTAATAGGTTTGCGGTACCACCATACAAAATTATCTTTTGTGAGTGTATGTGTGGTTCTGCGAAGAACCAGAGGAACTCGACTTTTCGAACAGTATGTTCTGTTTGTCTTCAGGAAACTGTTCGTCTTTAGGAGACGAATATTTAACCAATAATCATTAATGATTTAACAAAGTGAAATGACATAAAAAGGGACATACAGATGGTAAAAAAGACGACCAAAATAAAATCCTAATTAAATTATCTGGCTTACAGAAACCAACTGTTAATTTTGTTTACGTTCATAATTAGAAATCTTTATTTACGTGGGGCAATCTCTTTTGTGTGATTTTGATCAGGAGGAATTAATTATTGGAATACAGCTATCTGTCTCTGCTATCGTTTGATCTATACCGGAAAAATGGGCCAATATTGACACTTAATACCACAAGTAAATGGAGGAAGAGATGGAATCAGCGAGTCTTTGTCTAAGGATGGTCTAACAAAGACATGGCCGAGATTAGAAAGAATTACAGTGAAGAGAAAAGGATATATATTTTCACTTTCACTGGCCAGGCGATTTTATCATGAGTTGAAAGTGTATTCTTCTTATAATAATGTGGACAAGGTGAAGCAATGTTCAAAATGTGACGAAGAGCCTTTTGTTCTGAGTTTTTTCTGTTTTTAGTTTAGTTTAGAAAGGATCATATCTCCTTTCTAAATATTGACCCGCACCCATGCGTGGACCGTGCCGTCGCGGACCACGCGTACGGGCTGGGGAACCCTTTGTCCCCACGAGCGAAGGCCCCGACGCCCGCTGAGCGACACGGGGCTGGGACTATCACAACTAGCCGGAACTAGACCCCAACGCAACGGACAAAAGATTCCCAAATTAAAAAAAAAAGAGAGAGAGAGAAAGTGCTGGGTTTTTAACAGAGAAGCTTAGCCGAGCAACAAACACAGCACGTAAGAGGAGAGCTATACGGTTGCTTTCTATTGATTTTGTTGACAGCGAGAATTGGGAATGATTGTTGTATAGGGAATTGCTGATGAGAGGAACTTGGATATGTAGAGTAGCGATTACCCGCACGCGACTTGCTTGAGCGACGACCAATCAGAGGCCCGCCTCGGGTAGCCACGAGACAGCGGCACACGAATGCAATTACATCCCGGCTGTCTGCTCGCTTATGCGGGCAAACCACTCGCTCTGTTTTCTTTTTCGTTATAAATACGCCGTGCTCGCTGTCGTTATCAGACGGTCGTCCAGGCTGCCAGCCAAACGCATCATGTGAACGGAGAAGAAGACAAAAACCACCGGTTTTTAGGTTGGCTGGGAGACGCGGTCAGAAATGTACCGTTATCGGGGCTGGAAACATCGGAGAGTGAAATGATTGTGAGGAAGAGGAGGAGGAGGACAGATCGAGGTAGGAGGACCATTGGTTTACATCAGTGACTGTGCATTTTTTTCCCCCAAACAACCACCTTGCTCCACGACTGCATTCGTCGATCGCATCGCAGCAGGTCGGCTCCCCGGAGCCAGCCAAGATGGCGGACGTGCTGCCTTTACACGACGGCTGCGAGGACTCGTGGTCGTGGAGTGCCACGGACAAATCCCACGAGGTTCGAGTGGAGGGGAGCGAGAACGAGACGGCCGTCTTCCACCCGAGATGGTCCAACGGCACGGCGGGTGTACGGGGCACGAGAGCGCTGAACGGCGGCAGGTTCTACTGGGAGCTCAAGCTGTCGTGGCGAGTCTTCGGCACCAGCATGATGTTCGGCATCGCGACGAGGAAGGCGCGCCTCCACGTCGACGAGTTTGTCAACATGATGGGCGAGAACGAGCAGAGCTGGGGTCTGTCCCACAAAGGCCTCATCTGGCATCAGGGCACGTCCACGCCCTTCACGGCTCCGTTCCGAGAGAAACACCCGACCACGATAGGCCTGCTGTTCGACGGCATCAAAGGCACGCTGACCTACTACAAAGATGGCGTGTGCTTGGGAGAGGCATTCGACGGGCTGAATCGCTACAACTGTGAGCTGTTCCCGTTCGTCTGCTCCACGGCAGCTCAATCAGACATGACCCTGACTAACATGAGACGAGGCATGGTGTCCCTGGAGGACCGGTGTTGCGTTACCATAGCAAAGCATCTTCGCAGCGAAAGCGAGGCTGGGGGGCTTCTCCTGCCCAGAATTCTTCGCAACAACATCGTTCGGGAATGTTCCCGGCAGACGCCCGGCAAAGTCGACGTGACGTTCATGAAACCACCTTGCGGTGTCTCGTGATATCCAATGCCCTTTCAATCAGACTTTCTTCAATTTTATTTCTTCAGATTTTGACTAAACCAACTATCAACCCAATTTGAACAAGATTGGCTAGTTACTCATAAAACCCCTGCTTTACTTTGGATCACAACCATGCAGTCAAAATCCCTCAGAATCCATCTATAGCTACTGAAATGGTCGTCAAGCTTGCTCCTGATTTGTGTTCAACAATCTCCCATTTCGTGACAACGAGCGATGTTTTTAACATGCTCGCCCCACAGACAATGTTTGCGAACCGACGCATTTCAACCTACAACGTACAGCGTGCAAACCTCATTTGCATTCCAGCGAGCGGCCATCTTGTCTGCTCGTGACGTCATCCCTGCCTGCAACATCTGTCGCCATCCACAGTATAATAATATCGCTCCAAAGCAAGACCGAACAAACGCTGATGTTTGCTACCAATGGGACAGAGTGTTGGCAATGGAAGCCACATGAGTAGTGGATGCTAACAGCAAAAAAACAACAGAACCAATCTGAACGAAAACAATGTCCTATGAGCAATGTCATTATAGCGTGGGCGAGATGAGTCGACGGCTGTTTCATACACCATCGCAGAACGATTCTATTTTGTAAACAAAACCACCACGCAACTTCTACCGTTTAGAGCATCTAAAATGTAGCACATCATCCTGAGATTATTCCTGTAGGCAAAATGTTACTGAGTTTCTTTCGGGGCTTCGCGCTTTGTGGATGAATGAAACCACTGCTCTTTGTCCACATGGCAACAGACGGCAGAATTCCCATGGCAACAGGAGGGCATCCCCGACCACGTGACCACTTAGTGAGACAAGGCGTGGAGGTCTTTGTTGGCGTGGAGTGGCCCAGCGAGCGGACAGATGACTGACCCCAGGCGCACGGTCTGAGAGGAGGGGCTACGGGCCGAGCCGCCGTCTGCTGCACGGGGCAGCGAGAGAAGGCACGGCCCTCCTAATTAGACGCGAGCGTGCGCTGGGAGAGCACCACGCCGGCGATCTCGCCCGTCGGCCCCCACGAGCGCGGCACGTGCGCACGCTCCACCCCGGCACGACCGCGGAGTTCCCATCGATAGTCAAGGGGGTGGGGAGGGGTGAGGGAAGGAAGGACGGTGATTGGTTCCCATGGTGACGTCTTTGTTGGAGATCCTTGGATTGATCAAGGGAGGTAAGATTGCGGTCAGCAAGGCGGGGACAACAATAATTGAGTGACCACTACTTGAACCCAATAATTACTACCCCAACAGGAATCGTCAAAGAATATTTTTAGATACTTCATCTGTATCACAGATGTTCCTTGTTCAAATCAAATCAGAGAGAAAAATTGCACTTATCGAAAACAATTATTTCTAAGGTTTCTTTCACTCCCCCCCTCTTATTTTATATCTTTCCTTGTCTGAATTTACATGTATCAATCCGTACATGTGATGAGTAACAAGAAATAATGCATTTGATATACTCCTGTGTAAATACACCCATTATCCTTCTTAACCATTCTTCGATTTGCTGTACAAACTTGATCCATCGGATATTTTTGTAATATTTAATCAGGTCTTTGACTGAAGCTTTGTGCGGGCGTCAAAAGTGTTCGATCAACAACTCACATCAAAATTTAAGCAGAATTAGAGCCATGTTTTGTCGTACTGTATTTTGTCTTTATCGCGAAGTTATTGGTTTTCCAAAACTTCAACATTGTGTTGTGAAAACAACTCCCTTAAAAGTAGAAACGAATGTTGAGACCTGGGCATATTATCATTTCTTTGACGTTCAAAGGTGATAGTGCAAGAGGACTAGACGGCTATTTCATGAAGTAGATTTACTACCGTGTTTTTCTTTATCGGGAAGTTACTGGGCGAACATTTTGTCCATTACTTCAATTTGGTGTTCTTAAAACAACTCATTCAAAAGTAGAAATAGTGAAATGTAACTTCCTGGACTTGACATTTCTTTGAAGTTCAAGATGTTAATGTGAGAGGACCCGACGGCTTTTTCATGTACTTTACTAATTTTCAACAGTGGTTTGTATTGTCCAATCAGTTTTGCCCATTTGGAAAGCATTTGCATAAATTCCCACTGTTACGCTATTGCTTAATCATCGAGCCAATTAACTGTTTTTTTATTAACGAGTTTTGTTTTAATTATCTTTCCTTCACCTGACAATAATATGATGTTGTTTGTACATAGTGTTTACTACTTGAGCGAATACTGTGATTGTTACTCGGAACACTTCCTGTCAAATCTAAACTCACATCTGGTTACTGAAACCAATCATAAGACTGACATAATTTCTCTTGAAAAAAAACATGGCCGACTTTAACTCAAAAAATAATATCACTACCATATACGTGTGGACCTGTGGAAGGTTGAGTGTGTAATATCACGTATTCGTTCAAATGTTTAATGGTCCGTTTACTACAGAGGCAGTGCGTTCGTTTATCACGGGGCCTGCACTCAATAAGCGTGTGCAATCAACTCATTAAAAGTAGAGTTAGATTTTCCATCATGTCCATTGTCTGGCGTTCCGATCCTAGCAGGACCATTGCTGGAGGCAGTCATTGGGTCGAAACGCCAGGCACTGTATTGGTTGGGTCATTCTTGTCAATAAGCAGTTTGCATCAATTTGTGTATGAATTCAAATAATAGTATCGTGTAGTCAACCATTTGATGACTTTAAACAACACCATGAACCGTCGAAACAACTTCCCCCCAAATAGTGCGGAAAAATTAAGATATCAATTTAGTAATCAACGAGCACTAGAAATGACTGCATATCTTCCCCGATATGCATTAACATAAACCACAAAACACTCTTATTTCTGGTGTTGAGCGAAAGTTTGAGTCGAGATGAAGTGAAGAGGCAGAATGGAGTTACCATTGGCCGCCATTTTCTGTTGCTGGGGGACGATAGAGGGCGTCTTGTTTATAAGTGTTACATCATCATGAAAACAGTATTACTTCAACGGGATCTAGTGTGGATTAGATGTACGAACCAATACCTGCCTGTGTATAGTGCGTCTGGCTCAACCGAGACCAGACTAACTTTAACCCGCTCAAACGCTGCCTATAACCTAAGTAGAACGTATACTAACTAGCAACTAGTTAACTAATGGTAGTTACATGTTTGTTTTGAAGATGTTAGACTAGTAATAGTTAAGTGACGGTTTATGGTACTCATTTTTTTTCTGATTTAGCAGCTGCCGACAATTCCTGTAATGTCAAACTTTATTGTGTATACGTTGATGACTGTCTGTAAATCTCTTTAAAATTGATTCGGAAGCTACGTGATTATAGACCACCGCATGACTTCCGGAACTCTTTTCAGAGACTTACAGGCGGTCAACTACATTGACCCGAAACGTGTAAAATATACCGTACATTTCATGCAGCTCGTGGTTAACGTTTGTGCTGCCGTGTGATGAGTATCGTCAACTACACTGTACTATGTGGTGCTGTTAATTTGGGATAAAGGTCAGGAGTTCTCGTCTCGTAGGATAGAAATATAAATTAATATATTGATTGCGTAAATAGCAACGACAAAATACTCGTAATGGATATTAGTATCAAATACTAATTAATTATTACCAGTTCTAAGGCCGGAAAGGTGCAATATAAATTAATATTTGTAAATCTATGTGACTTATTTATCATCACATAACCATCGTGCAAGAATACATTCCAAAATGTTGTAGTTTCAGTGACAAAAAAAGTAGTGATTTTGCAGAGCCATAATTTTGTTTAGTGATTCGTGTAGTTTCGGAATTTAGAAATTTAAGTCGCTGCCAAAGTACAATGCCACAGACGGGGAATCTGTCTATGGCTTACTCTTACACACGTGTCTGTAGATAGAGGCTGCAGCCGCTTCCATAGACTGTGTGTAATCGTGAGCCGTAGCCGGTTTGCCCACTGGAGGCGTCATTTATATAGCAGCTGCTTACGTTGTCGCGGGTATTGATTACCAAAGTTTAGTTTCAAATGTCAGAGGGCCTGACGTTTCGATCCTAGCAGGACCTTTATCAAAAGCAAAGGTCCTGCTAGGATCGAAACGTTAGGCCCTCTAACTTTTGAGATTCATGTATTGCAGGTCATTTTAGTCAGTGAGCAGTTTGCAATAGTTTGCAAGTTTATTTTAATCACCTTGACTACCGCAAAGAAGTCAAGGAGCTAGACAGATGGTTACCATGGTGATCTGATTTAGTATTCATCTTTCTTTCGGGGTTGAATAGTGTCTACTTTATTTCTGAAATACAGCAGACATTTTCGCTGGTGTGTGCTTTCATCGATTTTAGTTAGAATGTAGATTGAAAATTGAAAACGAAAAAAAAGGGAGAGTTTTGGTTGAAACCGAGGTTGGACCTTTAGCCAAGGATTGTGAAACGCAGATTTTGTGGTAATGAACAATCCGGTTATTGGTCGTAACCATGGTGATGGTTTAGTATTATCTGAATTCAAACCGGTTGGTTATGTAATTCTACTTGTAAATAATCTTTTTTTTGTATTTATTGGTATTTTACCGAGCTATGAAATCATGCTTTTAGTAACTTGATGACTAAGACTGGGAAAGTTTGCCGAGTGCGCAGGCGCAGTTGCAGTCACGTGGACAGCATTGGTGTATTCAGATGCGAGTATAATTAGAAAAGAATAACATGGAATTGACCATTATGTAACAATAGTAGCTTCATAACATTCTGTGATTTTGATTAGTAACAATAGAGTATCGTTTCGAAGTGGTGAAATTGTTTATGGTGTTGATCAATTATTTATATGAGAAAAGAGAGAGGATCCTATCATTTCTATGGAAATATCTTTCAAAATCCTAGATATTTCAGAGACCACGGGTTCTACTTTTGGCCTTTTCATCGGAATGAAAATTGACACATATGAACATATGAAATCATGGGAAATGTAAACAAAAATGGTTAGTGACTTATTTGTAGACTACATCTACCTTGTCTTCAATCGTGTTTTCTATAGCATCACTTATATTTTCAAGAAAAAAAAATTGATATCATGACATAATTCATTTTTCCATATTAATATAATCATTCAATCGTATTGCATAACTTATTCATTCAAATTATTTATTTTGATTCGCTAATTTATTCACCAAACACTGTAATTATTCTTGATATTTCAAGTGTTTCACACTAATGATTGATTGTGCTGTATTTAAGTGTTATTTTTTATCTATTAATTTTTTTATGAATATGATGATTGAATCTATGGTTCTTTGTAAGAAGGATAGATTTGACCCATCAAAGCCGTCTGCCCACTTGCCAGCGTCTATGGAGTAGTCAGAAGTTTGAAATGATTAGTTGTGATTGTCTCTAGGATTTTTCTTTGACTGATTCGGTACAGAAATAAAACTAGTGATGTATTTTGTCAGTGGAAGTTTGAGTGTCTTTGTATTGATTTTGATGTCACAAAACTGCCTAGCTATCTATCTGTCTAACAGACAAAGGAACAAACCAAGGAAAAACTGACTGGGGACATTTGAACAAATTGAACAATTGGTAAAGAAAACTTTGCCTGGACCGGGACTTGAACCCGAGACCTCTGGATTAACGTACCAGTCCTCTTCCATCTAAGCTATCCAGCCTTTAGATGGTGGTCTTCCCAAAATAGTCAACTAGCCTTTGCCGTGGTGAGGGCGCCAGTCAGAAGCAATTCAACCAATGTCAGACTATCTATCTGTCTGTTTGCCTGCGTGCATCTGTCTGTCTTTCTGCTTGACTACCAGTCCGTCTGTCTGTCCACCTATCTGCCTGCCTGTCTGTTATAGGGGATATGTGACCTGGCACAGCGACATGAGGAATATCCCACCAAAATACTTTTTGAGAAAACAACGCCTGAAGTCAAAGTATCTTCTCAATTCGATTAAAAATCAATTTTTATTTTTTTGTATTTTCGGAAAGTTAATGTATTGAAGGATATTATGTCCAAAGGATTTTTCCGAAATCCGTCTCTAAATGTTGAAGAAAAAAAAAGGATTTCGGAGGGGTGTTTGTGTACTGTTTTCATGAAAATGTACAGTTCCTGCCTTTTTGAATGGCCGCTTTCGAGGAGTTAGAATGGTGCTGCTATACTGTGTCTGGTACCAAATGAACGAGCGAAGTCCCCTTGTACTATTTACAACAAAGGTCACACGGAAATAAATTTGATATCATTTTAAAGCTAATGGTATACTCTTTCACATCATTAGAAAATCTCATAATCTCAAAAGTGAGGGTTATTCCTCATTATGCTGTGCCGGGTCACATATAATATTCAGGTTGTACTGCAACCAATCTCTATCGCTACACGGTTACATCACGATGTCGAATTCCGACTGACTAAACATGAAGGTTCCAGACATAATCACATTACGTTTGCATCTAATCACCACGTCACTATGGTAACTTGGGATAAACAAACAAAAAGAAAACTTGGGACCATTGTGCCGTGCAATTTATACAGGCGTAAGAACCATGGTTTGTAGTCACTAAGGCAGTAATTATTGGGGTAATTAATCACTCTCAATCTTAATGCGCCATAGAGGCCGTGGACATTGATGACCATTGACCTTGTGCTAACGATCATGCCGTCATCAAGGTGAATGAACAATAGGACATGCGCAGTGTGGACGCACAGCATTGACCAATCCGCCCTTTGACCTCTGGGCGGTGGCTCCTGCATGACGTCATGCGTAGTAGTTTTTTTTTTATAGGACTCACTCTCTGCAGTTATGATAGCATACTCTCGCGTTAACGCAAGAGAAGAACGAGGTTTCGAATTTGTCAGACAAGGATGTTCATCAAGTACGCCCTCTATTGTCCAGAATCGACACATTACAAGACAAGGCCATATCTTGAGCACACATGCGCATTGGAAGAATGACTAGAGGTAGATTGCAGCTTGTGGGGAAACATGAAGGTAAAGAAAGAGGAAGATAACGGGATGATATGAAAAGGTCCTATAGCCAGGCGACCAATAGAAGCGTGGGATCAGATAGATTGTGCCAACAACTCCGTACAGATTACACTCGTAGGCCTAAATAAATCATGGTATGATGGTGTCTTAGACCAACCCAGCACCGAGAGAGGGAGAGAGGGAGGGAGAGAGGGGAGGGAGGGAATGTGGGAGGGAGAGAGAGAGAGAGAGGGGGAGGTGAGAGAGGAAGGGGGGGAGAGAGAGAGAGAGAGAGAGAGAGAGAGAGAGAGAGAGAGAGAGAGAGAGAGAGAGAGAGAGAGAGAGAGAGAGAGAGAGAGAGAGAGAGAGAGAGAGAGAGAGAGAGTGAGAGAGAGAGAGAGAGTGAGAGAGACAGGGGATGAGGGGGAGAGGGAGGGAGGGAGAGAGAGAGGGAGGGAGAGAGGGAGTGAGAAAGAATGAGGGGGAGAGGGCGAGAGGGGGCGAAAGAAAGAGTGAGAGAGACAGGGGAGCGAGGGAGGGAGAGAAGGAGGGAGGGAGAGAGAGGGAGACAGAGGGGAGGAGAGAGGGAGGGAGAGGGGAGGGAGAGGGAAGGGAGACTGGGAGGGAGAGGGAGAGAGGGAGAGAGAGGGAGGGAGAGAGGGAGTGAGAAAGAGAGAGGGAGAGAGGGCGAGAGGGGGGAGAAAGCAATAGTGAGAAAGACAGGGGAGAGGGAGAGGGAGAGGGAGAGGGAGAGGGAGAGGGAGAGGGAGAGGGAGAGGGAGAGGGAGAGGGAGAGGGAGAGGGAGAGGGAGAGGGAGAGGGAGAGGGAGAGGGAGAGGGAGAGGGAGAGGGAGGGAGGGAGAGGGAAAGGGGGAAAGGGAGAGGGAGAGGGAGAGGGAGATGGAGAGAGACAGAGAAAGGGAGGAGACATTGAGACGGAGAGAGATGGAGATATGCTGAGTAGCTGAGGTGGACAGGATGGAGACAGAGAGGGGCGTACGAGTCTCACGGATGGAAGTAGGTATCGTGAGGACACATCTTATCTCTATGCAACAAAGGGAACTACACCGCCCAAGTGTCAAGTGCCAGGATCTAACACTACACAGAAAGAAACCAAATATTCATCACATGCATATAAGCTTCACAATCGTGCTACATATACAATAAGTAGCAGCCAAACCTTTGAAGTTCTCTCAACTCACAACGACCCTTTCCTTGGGAGTCCCAAAGGGCGCCCTCTACGTCCAGCAAATGCCAAGTCCACCTTCCAAACGCCGTTACTGTAGCACAACCGCCGCATACTCGGGTGAGGTATCACAGTATTACTTCATCGAGCTAGATTATTCACAACGATGTACCCACGGGCAAAGTGTAAAGGAACCACGATAACGACGTATCGGTTTCCAATAAATTCATTTCGACGATATAAAGAATTCAGAGAAAGCGAAGGGAAAACCCCGCCTTATTTTGAAGGGAAACATTTCGCGCGTTTTCAACTCAAAACTACCTGTCGAAAACAGCACACATTTATTGACACTACAACCCCACCTTATAAAGAACGCAGTGGCTGTTGTTACGGCAGTCGTCCGTGTGGTTCCCTGACTTCACATTATTTGTCAGGATGTTTAGCTCTTGGAACCAGACTATCAGCTAATAGACTGGTTCAACCAGCCTGCAATGCTGACGAAATACAATCAAGTCAGGGAACCACACGGACGACTGCCGTAACAACAGCCACTGCGTATAACGAAATGTCAATATTCCAACTCCTTGGCTAAATACTAATTACTTCTTTGTAATCAAGGTTCAGATATCAATGATGGAAAGGTAACCAATCAAACTGCAACAAGTTATCGCTCATGTATTTGATTGGATGTTGACCGGATCTCATGCATATTCATGAGCTTCCTTCAAATTCATTAAGCCACCCTTCATAATTTTTTTTTTTCAAAATCAAAAGGATAAAGTTCAGGTAAAAACTAAAAACAAAATCAAAGAAATGAAAACAAATGAAAATCAAACAACAAAACACAAAATTGATAAGTTTTCAAAGACATTGAAGACTTTATCTTTCCACTTCCAACCGTGTTCTTTAGAAGAATGAAACAATAATAACATGATGTCACTCAGCTCAGAGAACTGTCATTATCAAGACTTCTTCATAAGTAAGTGTCAGCAGATGGTTCCAAGCCTACCAATGCAGCCTCAGAAATCAATGCTTAGGATAGAACTGAGTTCCTTAGCCACAGGTTGTGGTCATTGTTCAATACAATGACCACATGGTCATTTTACACATCACGAGGGAGGGAAAACTTGCTATTATGTTTTATTGGTGTCAAGATTCCATACTGATGCAAGGCATGGCCATTGCCACCCAAAGTCAGAATCCACATATCCTTGGCGCACACACACACGTCCTGGTTTGTAAACTCATCTTGTAGTCAAGCAGCTGTTCCACGGATTGATATCAGGAATCCATGTTCATACAAGGCTATCTGATCATCTGACATACATCTGACATACTGACATACATTTCAGACTGTATATACAAGCAAAGCAGCACTTGTACAGACATAGGTATATCCCCCCAAATTCAAATAAAAGCAGTAAACCTTGAAGGGACATCAGACACACCCAGTTATTGCTAAAACTAGGAGTAGCTGATTCAAAATTAACAATTTACAAAACAAAACTGTTGGCTTGATTATCATCAAGATAATCGTCTACAGTAACTTGAAGTCCACATGATCTTTGACCTTTGACACAGATATTCAGAGGTCATGGCACAGGATGTCATAATATCTCTCAGGTCTTCTTAAGTTCCTATAGGTTCCATAAGTTCAATGATTGTTTGCCTTGCTTGACGTGATAAACACTGAGTGCTCAGTGCTTTGCCCGATGCCTGATGGAAAAAATTTCAGGCAGCTCGGGCGGGATATGAGGTTCCATAAGACAAGAATCACGCATGTTTCCTGAAGCTACAAATACTGGATCAAAAGAACAACAGAATACTGAAGCCTGCTTTGTCTCGTCTTGGAATGCTGGCTACTCAAGTCACTTTTTCCGCACCTAAAAAAACCAAACTTTAATCTAAGACGGATACCGACGCGTTTGACTCCTGAACTATTGACTTCAGGATGATTTTTATATGACCGAGAATAAAACAATGATGAACATGTAACACGCACTGATGAGCTCACTTCAAAAATGCCATAAAATCTCACACCCTTCACTTCTTTTTCTTAAAAAGAAAAGCTAAAATCTTTCTCCAACAATGGTCACCCTCCTATGGACTTAGGGCTGGATATGAAGACTACCTGTCTTCAAAAATCACCAAAATTGTACCGAATGAATTTGGCTGAAAAAGAAGACGAAGAAACTGAAAAAGATGATGGTTATCGCATTTTGGAAACTCTTCATTCAATGCTTTGTGGCAAAAGCCGAGAAACCTTGGATTGTAAGATTGAATTGGACAGAGTTTAGATTAAGCCTAACTACCTCCTATGTGCTTGCTCCTTCGGTCTGCAGAGCGTCTGCCATGAAGAGTTTGCCGAAGCTGGACGAGGCCATGCGGTTGATCTCTGAGGCGTAGTTCTTCATCTGGCCGGCCATCAACATGCTCTCCACTCGCTGGGGAGGCTGAGGAGGCTTGAAGAGCTTGCTGAGGTCCTCCTCTGGGAGAGGTGGCTCACCTCGCTGCTCTCTCGCTTGGTTCTCTTGTGTCTAAGACAGAAAGAGGATGGATTCATGGGAGGCTTTCATTGAACAGAAAGGAAGACACTGACTAGATTGTAAAGATCGATTATGTCAATTCTCATCCATGTATTCATGGAAAAATCTTTAACTGTTTTATGAAACAAATGAAAATTTGGCAAAGAAAACTTTGACTGGACTGGGACTTGAACCAGAGACCTCTGGATTAATGTACCAGTGCTCTTCCATCTGAGCAATCCAGCCCTTAGATAGTGGCCGTCCCAAATATTCAACTAGTCTCTGCCAGGGTGGTGGCACCAGTTAACAATTCAACCATTAACTGCCATATATCTCCAGGGATCACACCCCTGCTTTCATTTAGATGCAAACAACCAATGGTTGTAAACCTGGCTACAGCAGCTCGGGGATCACACAAAGTGGATGCAGCTTTTTCAATTCCAGTCCAACAAAAAAAAGGTCCAGTCAAAGGTTCCTTTACAAATTGTTCAATTTGTTCAAAAGTTCCCAGTCACTTTTTCCTTTGTTTATTTGTTTGATGAAAAGAGCAATGACCATTAGACTGGACCAGGATTAACCTCAAGCTTCTTGTAACAGCGCTCTATCACCTGAGCCATCCAAACCTAGATGAGGTGATACAGCTGGCTCATTGAGTCAGGTGATACAGCTGGCTCATTGAGTCAGGTGATACAGCTGGCTCATTGAGTCAGGTGATACAGCTGGCTCATTGAGTCAGGTGATACAGCTGGCTCATCGAGTCAGGTGATACAGCTGGCTCATTGAGCCAGTGGTCTTGGGTTCAGGTCCTGGTTCAGTCCATTTATCTTTGCTATCTTCAGGCATTAAGTGTGCCCAACTTTCATTCCTATCCCAGGCAGACTTCTTACCACAGTCTTTGAGAAAGTTTCTTCTTGGATTGAAACAAGGTAGAACTAGAGTTGGGGCTACATAATTAAGCAGGGTGCTAGGGCTATAGGAAGACTGTACTCACTCGCTTGTAGACGTGCTGCTGCTTATTCTGTTGCAGTTTTGTCATGGACCTCTGATAGTTCATGTACTTATTGGTCTCTTGTGCCAAGTCATCAACGTAGTCCATTAGCAACTCCAAGTTCTTCTCTAGCATGTTCCTACGGACAAACAAAAACATTAAAATGGCATGCATATTCATAAATACCAATAAATTATTCATATTCATGAAATCTCAATAAAAGAAATGCCCACTAAATTGATGCCCACTAAGTAGATATTGATATCTAATGCATATTCATAAAGGAGTAATATGTAATGCATATTCATGAGATCTTCTCATCCTTTTGGCCAATCATTTAATTGGCCTGACATTGCTATAATCTGCATACATAGAGAGGGGTTGATGTTTTGACACTAGCAGGGTCTTTCTGAAAAGCAGAATGACAAGGGTAAAATGATACGAGGGGAAGAGGCAATAGGAACACAGAGGACAAAAGTTGGAATTTCTTTCTTTGTGAAATATCTGATCATTTTGGACAGAATCCTCTTACCCTGAGGATAAACTTAAGAAGTTGTCTCCAACGGTGGGACTCATCTCCTTCACTTCACACAGCAGCGTGTTGACGAGGTAAGAGTTATGGATCACGATGGGGATCTCTTCAAAGACTTTCTCGTAGGACAGACCGGCCTTCTTCAGACTGTAGAGAGAAAAAATACAACACCTCACACGGGGAACCAAAAGAATTGACGGAAACTAAAGGAATATCACAGGGTTCATGTCTGAATTGCTGATAATATCAAATTTTGTATAGGCCACCACCCGACCCTCTACCAGCTCGGAGGTCAAGTAGTTGAGACGTCTACAGTAGAAAGCGGAAGTCGCGGGTTCGAATCTTGCTCGAACTGTCTGAACTTTTTCCATCAGGCATCGGGCAAAGCACTGAGCATTCAGTGTTTATCACGTCGAGCAGGGCAAACCCTCATTGAATGACATTCTCCTTGATGCAAACATCATGTTATATCTATGATCCTATACCCTTCACGTCGAGCAGGGCAAACCCTCATTGAATGACATTCTCCTCCATGCAAACATCATGTTATATCTATGATCCTATACCCTTCACGTCGAGCAGGGCAAACCCTCATTGAATTACATTCTCCTCGACGCAAACATCATGTTATATCTATGATCCTATACCCTTCACGTCGAGCAGGGCAAACCCTCATTAAATGACATTCTCCTCGACGCAAACATCATGTTATATCTATGATCCTATACCCTTCACGTCGAGAAGGGCAAACCCTCATTGAATGACATTCTCCTCGACGCAAACATCATGTTATATCTATGATCCTATACCCTTCACGTCGAACAGGGCAAACCCTCATTGAATGACATTCTCCTCAACCAAACATCAGGTGATATCTATGATCCTATACCCTTCACGTCGAGCAGGGCAAACCCTCATTGAATTACATTCTCTTCGACGCAAACATCATGTTATATCTATGATCCTATACCCTTCACGTCGAGCAGGGCAAACCCTCGTTGAATGACATTCTCCTTGACGCAAACATCATGTTATATCTATGATCCTATACCCTTCACGTCGAGCAGGGCAAACCCTCATTGAATGACATTCTCCTCAACGCAAACATCATGTTATATCTATGATCCTATACCCTTCACGTCGAGCAGGGCAAACCCTAATTGAATGACATTCTCCTCGATGCAAACATCATGTTATATCTATGATCCTATACCCTTCACGTCGAGCAGGGCAAACCCTCATTGAATTGCATTCTCTTCGATGTAGACATCACATTATATCTATGAGCACTCTTACCATCTGAGCTATCCAGCCCTTAGATGGCGGCCTTCCCAAATGATCACTAATCTTTGCAAAGCTAACAGAAATACTACCGGTAATCTTAAAATTTAGTGGGCCTGACGTTTCGATCCTAGCAGGATCTTTCTCAAAGGCACTCTGCCTTTGAGAAAGGTCCTGCTAGGATCGAAACGTCAGGCCCACTAAATTTTAAGATTTGCATTTTGGTAATCTTAGTCAGTAAGCAGTTTGCAACATTTTTGTACATCACTAACAGAAATACAACGGACCTGATGTTTCAATCTTAGCAGGACCTTTTCTCAAAGGGCAGTGCCAGCCTTTAGATTTTCCCTTTGAAATAGGTCCTGCTAGGATCGGAACCTCAGGCCCTTTACACTTTTTCTGACTTCTTGTCACTTACGCTTCGACTGGGAAGTCAGCATCTTTATAAGACTCCATGGCATTTTGAGTTAACCTGTAGGCCTTCAGGCTTAGCGTGGACTTGGAGGTCTTCAGGGGATCTGATAAAACAACCATCAATGTTTAGCTAGTCAAGGCCGGTTTGCAGTGACATCTCTTTTGTGAGTATTGGTGGTTTTGAAGATAAACCGATATTAGCTACAAAACCATCAGTGTTTGTAATTGTCATGAATGTCAATAATCAATGCTGATCAATTCCAGTCATTAGTCGACTGACAGTTAATACTCGAAGTAAACATTCGACACTTATCATCAAATACTCTAAAATGCTCTGAAAAGAGCCACACTCCTTGACAGAGAAGTGCTACAAGGTGGTACCGCAAACCTTCCACTTAGAATTTCCACCATGCAAACCTTCAAGTCTTCACTTAATCATCTAAGAGTAAGCCATCATGACTAACCGTATATAAGGACCACGGATTCTTCGATGGAGTGCTGGTAGTTGTACTGAGAGTCTAGCAGCTGCTTGTTGAGGAAGGTTCCATACTGGGTAGACTGGTACCAGCCCACATGGAGATGGTCAATGTTGACGTGCCGTAGGTTTCGCATCATCTCCATCTGGTATAAAACTGACACATTCAAAATAACAACAATTAGGAGGGCATGACGTTTCCATCCTAGTAGGACCTTTCTCAAGGCATTCTGCCTTTTAATTTCACTGGGAATCTGTTTAAAGCCCTGTCCGCACTTTTTTTTGGGGGGACTCTAACCGAGCAAATGGGTAACTTGACCATTTCAAGTCCAGTGCGGACAGCCCAGGAAGTTTTCCGTCGATAATCCAAGTGCGGACGCTGGTAAGATTTACCCATTGGAATGTTACCCAAAGTCTCGGTAAAAAAAAGTCCAGTGCAAACACGGCTTAAGGAAAAAACGAAGAAGACAAAAAGCAACAGAAAAGCGAATGAGGAATTGCAGTCGTACCATCATCAAAGTTTTCCTCATCGGCATGTTTGGGGAAAGGAAAACAGTTAGTGATCTCCAGCGTGTCGTCTTGAACCAGTCCCAGTAGAACTCCCTGCACTAGTTCTCCTGCACTCCCTCCTTCCTCCTCACAATGCTTGATAATCTTCAGCACCACCTACAGAAAAGTAGCCCAAAACAATGGAATAAATGAGTGGAATCTCTCTTTTGGAATGAAAGTGCAATGAACAAGACTTGTAGAGGCCTTCTTTCAAAACAAAGCCACTGACTTACAGTAATCTCACAAAAAGCTGTGAACTGCTAGTTGACTTAAACGAGCCAAGATGGCATGACTTTCCATCCAAGCAGGACCAGTTTGAGGAAAGTCCTGCAACTCCTGGGATCGAATTGTCATGCCCTGAACAGTTTTTAATAGCCAAAAAACGATAAAATAAAATTGTGAAATTTAATTTGAATCAAGGTGGATTCACATTTAATTTTTTTTTTCATAATCTTCATTTCCCATTTCATTTTACTTTTGTGAACAGGCTAAAATTTACAGCTTAATCCGAGTACTAAGTTTAACTGGAACACTATTTTTACACACTCACTTTTAGTCTGTGGACATTGGACAATGGCATATTGGATTTCGACAGGACATGCATATTGTAATGTACAAAAGTCAGAATAGGACGATGACTGATGCACTGCAGTGCAAAGTGAGTTAAAAACCTCTCCCTTAAACTGGAAAAACGAACTCTGGAGTGCCGAATGAAATCTTAACAAAGACCACAGCTACCTTTAATACAGAAAACCTTTAGAAATCACCGAATACGTTAAGGAAATCGTTACAAATTCGTTCATTTATTCTGGTCTTTCAGTTTCAATATCTGTGCATGTATGTAAAATTACAATACGGGAAGCATAGGACATGCGGTGAAAAATAGTCAGGTTCCATATATATAAAGCGTGTAGAAAGTCTGGGTGCCATTCCAGACTTGATTAAAAAAAAAACCGAGAAAGGAGGCTGCCAGATGGAGATAAATTCTCAGCAAAAACAGAGGAGATAATAAATATAAATCATCGATTTGAAAGAATAAGTATTTTTCTATAAACTAAAAGGGTCTTAAAAGATAGAAGGTAGACATTTCCTCACCAATCCATCGATTTGTACTCGCGCTACCGGCGCGGCTAGTGTGGTTGCTGTCGCCATTTTGAGGGAATTTTTCCACAAAAGGTTCCATCTAGAGAGGGCGCTATAACCTTCCAGCGGTCGAATCTTGTCTGTCAATGTGGTCCATTAAAAAGCACCTTTTTGGAGCAAAATCAACACCCTTAAGCTTGAAAAGATGTCAGGTATTTTTTTCGAAGCATTTAGAAGTTTTAAATGTTTGGATAAATACTGGTGGCATTGTTTGCAGGTGAAAATTTGAGCAAGATTTGGCGGTTCGCGCTAACTTTACTTCGCTGGTACTCGGCAAGGTCTTTCATAATAGTATCGCGCGAAGGACGTATTGTAACCAGCGAAAAACTTTTGCAGTGCTCTAACGTGATTGGTAACAAGTCTGAGAGCGTCTCTGCTTCGGATTCAAGGAAAAATGGACGATTTCAAGGTTAGATTGGTCTCGGGAAGATGAATTTATTGAAGATTTATGTTCAAGGGGCAAGGCGGTGGTGAAATTGAGGGCATTTCTGTGTCTCCGAAGCAGCTAGCTTGATGACTTTGAGCGACTGTAACTTGTAAGAAAAGTGTGATTCGCTATGTAATTTGCTGTACTGTATTATACTACACAATAGCATGTGTTTGTGTTAGAGTCACGTGTTTATGCAATCATGTCCATGTTCGTAGTCAAAATAAGACACAAAAACCAGCATTAGGTGATACCTGTAGGCCTACAGGCCACACAGGGCGTATCTCACAATGGAATACAACACCTGATTTGAACATACCTATACAATTATTATACCATGATTTACTAGTCATTTGGTATAAAATATTAAAGATGGTGGCACGTATACGCGTGCTAATGTCACGTGTTAAAGGTAGTTTTCTCGATTTATGAGTTATGATCATGCATTCGGTTGAGTCCGGAACGAATTAGAATGCATTGAAGTTATCATTGATATGCCAATGAGTTAACGATCGATGGTCAGAGCGGGAACACTGAATAGGTAGCTCGCACAATCCCAAATCAACCAGTACAGCGTGGTTCTTGGTGTAAGATGAATTAAATGATAAATGGAACTGTGAAATGAAACAGTGTTCGGATTTAGGGAGAGGTACTAAGCAGGCCTATAGTGGCCATGGTTTTATTAATGCCCATGGTAACTGTTTAGGTTTTCTATTCTATGATCTATTTCTAATTAAACTTGAAGTGTTTGTATCAATCAAAGACTTTGGGTATGATTCTGTTTTTTTTTCATTTGATTGCAACTTTGATTATGAAGTGTTATGAAATATTAAAATCTAGCAAAACTTGATCAAGGTTTGTCGTTAAAATAATAAAGGAAGTGCGCCCTCTACGACAACACCATTGATGCGTCGGATCGGAGTGAATACTGTTATTATTTGTCTTACTTATTGTTTAGGAACCTCTCATTACCTTTGGAAAACTCTTAAGAATAAACTTGCACTGCATTTTGTTTGAAATTCGTAAATTATTGTAACTAATACCGTAGGATCACTGATTTTTTATAGTTTCAAACTTTGGGAAAGAGAGTGTGTACTCTGCCCATCGTCAGGTGTCTCAGTTCGCATTGTATTTCCGTCATGCAAACCTTCCAATCTTATCTTATAACAGTAAGACTGGAATAAAGCTACCTTTCTTGGTTCTCTGGTGATCCTAGAATCAGCCGTATTTGGACGTCTAAAATCATACGGGCCGAGATATAATGTTTGGTTTTCCCAAGAACGCATCATCCTCGATCATAACGGCATGATTAAGTTGATTAAAAAGCACTTCGAAAAAAAAACCATAAAAAGGCTGAAATACAAAATAATGGATTATATTGTACCGATGAACTGATTTTTAATGTCAACTCATGGTTTTCTACATTAATTATGGCTTTAGTTAACGTATAATTTATTATCGAATCCAAATTAACACTCAAGCCCCATTCGTTTGTATTGCTGCCATTGACATTTTTCACCAGTAAAATGGTAGTGCGCCCTCTACGTCAGTACCTAGCGCACTGCAGCGTCGGTGCGGAACAAGCGCCTTGTGTTCAAGAGAAACGCGCTCCGTAGAGATCGATTTGCTTTGTCACGTGACAGAGTGGTGACCAGTCGGACCCGTCTTGTTGACTGAGAAAATTTGAGAGATGAGTCGTCTTACATTTGCATGAAATTACATAATATTACATAACATTACATGTACGTGAAGTCGACCGAACGTACCCTCTCAAAACTACAAAAGTAAGCAAGTTAAAGATCGAGTTCATTTTAGTAATCTAAGATTGTAATCTAAGAAAATGAATAAATAAAGGAAATTAAATAAAACCAGATCTACGACAGACCACCAAGGCATCAAGATGTGTTTTATAAAATCAATATTTGAAAATGTTGGTGTTTGATTAACTTAGCAATGTCAATAAATTGGATCATATCTATCCAGGTTTACATTTTGTGTTGACTTTCTGATTTTTACGGGAACAATGTTTCACTACCCAGCAGAGTTTTACTATCAATATTCCATTGGAGGAATAAATTGTATTTCGCTCCTTTTCAACCCTATTTTATTCAAAGATGATGGACGAACAGACGTTACTGATATCCGGTTTACCGAGATGTGTTCACTGGACATTTCGTAGAACATGCATTCTTCTTCTTATACCAAGATGAAGTTGGATAATGAGGAAAATAGGACGGAAGGAATGGCTCATTTGAAGAAAGAGCTTACCCATCGCAAGCGATGTGAGTACACATTTTTACTTTGTGCGCGAATAAATTGTTTTCTTTATGGATGATTGATAATTACAGCGCGTGTGGTATGCATCCTTTAGTTTGGTTACTTGCTGTCGTTGGTGGCGCCCTTCAACTCGCCCGTTCACGACGCGACCGCGAGGTCGTCCTTACATGAACACGCTTCCCTCCCGTGACCGCAAACAAACACTGTGTACTTAGCACATTCCTTTAATGACCCTACACTAACATGTGTTGTATTGATAACCTTTGCACCGATTTATTTAATTGATTTTCGTGCCGGCTAGGAGGCCTCAGGTGAAAACCTCCCCCTCATTCTCTACGAGAAAATGAAAATATAAACATTGAGGAGAAAGGATTGGGCAGTAATGATAACGGTGTTTATTTAAGATTGAAGACCAGTTTTAGTTTAATAATAATAATATGAATTTAATAAATGATTTTTTTTCTTAGATATCGGTTCTCCTTTGTGTCGTTTTACTCTGAATATCCTCTCGTTTTTGTATTGATTTGATGGAGGGTGATTTTTCTTTTGAATCTTGAGACCAGTAAGTAGTTCATCGTTTTACTCTGAATTCTTTTATTGGTTAGATGGAGGGCGATTTTTCTTTTTAATCTTGACACCAGTAGTTCATCGTTTTACTCTTAATTCCCATTATTTGTTTGATGGGGGGTGATTTTTCTTTGAATCTTGACACCAGTAGTTCATCTTAAGACGATCGGACCCGCCTTAGTGCATGAACCTTTGATTCGTGGTCCCTCTTTGTTTTGCCGGGTCCCGAGTGACGCTGTGCCGGCCGTGAGAGCATTCACCCCCGCCCCGCCATTCATAAACAGATTGCAGTAATAAGATGAACGTACACAATAATATTTAATTTGACGCGCTTGTTCCGGCAAGTAGTGTGTGTGTGTGTGTGTGGGGGGGGGGGTGCGCAGGAGGGCTGGACTGCGCTAATTTACTGAGGGTTGTCCAATCGCTCTATACTGCTCTCTAATTCTCTGCCTCTTTTTTCTGTATTCCCCCCCCCCCTTCCTTCGTCGTTTTTTCTGGACATCTTCTGGTAGGGTGGTCGTGTAGACTTGATTATCTGTTCTCAGCACAGACTGTCTCCGAGTAGATTCCTACCACTGCTCGTGTTCGCTTCTCTCTCCCCCCCTAACCCGCACCGCATCCCCCCTTGGTCTGACAAGTGCAGTTTTATCCCGAGGGCGAATAGGATTTCGACCAGGGCCTAGGTAGACGGAGAGGTTGCGTACGCGCACGATCTTTATCTGCCCTGTTTTAATCTTCAATAAACTTAAGTGATGCAGAATAAAGATGTTTTTTTTTTTTTGGGGGGGGGGGAGGAGGTTGTGAGGGATGTGGGGGGTGTGCCTGCCCGCCTCGCACCGTGTTTGATTCGGAAGGCGTGGCTCACCATTTGATAATTGGGCTTCGATTTTGACCCCAGCAATTTGGAGAACAATTCCCGGCTTTATTCGGGCGCGATATGGCGTGTGGTCGGGCTTCACAGGCCACGTTGGCTTATTAAATCTCCCCAACCCTTCCCGAGACGAAATATTGGTCATTTTCTACAAGATTACTTCGATGCTCTGATTGGAGAACGTTTCTTTTAAAAGCAATGCCGTTTAGAAGAAAAAAAACTGCTTTAAGGAAACACCCACGATTGCAACAGATAAACCCCCCAAATACGTAACCTAAAAAATGGATCACCCTTTTAAAAGTTAGATGGCATTGTTTGCCGATCGAAGCAGTTTAAAGAACAGCATCAGTACACGTATGAAACTTGCCCTATGTCCACAAATCGTCTGAATGATATACGTGTACCGCCGTTGTAGATGAGAACGACGACTGGGAATCACGGGTGGTGAGGATTTTAGTTCAGTTGCAATCGAAGAGCAATGAATGTTTGTAACCGGCACGAATTTACAAATAAATTAGCAGGCCTGATGATTATGGGTATCCTGCTAGGATCTTTCTCAAAGGCAGAATGTCTACTGTCTTGAGATCTGCATTTTGGCTCTTTGAAACACCAAGCAGTTTACGGGATTGTATGAATTATTTTATTAGCGCACATAATTATACCCAAGTTTCATTCAAATTGCACATAATTAAGCATATACTCATGAGTTGTAGGTTTGGATGAAATATCTCTCTGAACATTATTGGGATTTTTGCCGAAAAAAAATCAGAGTGAGAAAGAAGTGTTAGTGTTGGCGAACTAGCCTGTTACTGCCCAATGAATTTGCCTAAAATATTGGCAGATTTAAAACATCAATCGCTATGTTACTTGATTCGATTCGTGAATCGACGACAAATTTTTACCAGTTTCAGTATTATTCAAACATGTAGAAGAACAGCGAGAATTTGACCGTTTTATCGCCCGTTTTATTATTTGCTTTGTTGTTACAGACAAAGCAAATATCGGAGATATTAAAAGTAGCTAGGGCGCCCTCTATAGCTACCGCAGTCTTTACAACGGTCCGCAATTTCCAATTAATCTATTGCAAGTTACAATGTGTCCCTGTAATGTCATCACTAGTTAGCATAAATAGCGCCCTCATTGTTGATGGATATAATTGAGTACGCCTTCTCTGCTCTCATTTGACCTGATACCAAGTTTGAATTTCAGTATGACTGTTGGTGGGCAAACCCGGGCGTTATTTCCGTTAAACTTTATTTGTAACAGAACCCAGGTATAATTGGATATTTATTTAAGATGTTTTCCCCGATAGGTACATTAAATGATTATTCATTTGCTGCTCTTTCTTGGATCACTTTTCAAAATATCAAAACGGTATTTAATTACTCCCACGTTTGGTGAGCAGGGTTCAAATCGATGGAAATCTTTGAATATAAAAACGAATCAATGGTTAGTCACATTCCTAAGAGGTCGGCCTTCTCCCAGGTTGGTCATGTTTTTTTTTTGTTTTTTTTTGGTCAACTTTTTCCTCGTGGCTTTATTTTTTCCAGGCCAGTTTGCAACTCTCTCCGAATGTTATCATTCTCACTGGGCAATGATGGCTCCTCTATCAATTATTGTAAACTAAAACAAATTATAACGGAGCCCTTAGCGAGGCGGCATCGGCGAAGCGGTGGGGGTAGCGTATCGTATCTCCCCGTGCTGGGCTTTCTCTCTGGGCCTGGTCTTGGCTTGCGTGCGTCTGTCCTCCCCCAAGTCCCGCCCCGGGCCCTGGTAACGAAATACTGTTGTTGTCCAGAATGTGGATGTTACCACCGCCTCTCCGTGGCTACCGGGCCCCGGTTTGGTCCCTCCTCGTTGCCTTCAGACAATGTCCACAGACTCACTTGTGGGTAGGCTAAGGAAAAGTCCCCAACCCAACTTCCACACACCGTTCTGTTCCGTCATTCATGTTGATGGCACGGGTCGGTCGCTCGGGCTATATTAAAGGTATCCAGCAAACGGGTGGTGCAGGAATAGAATCGGTTTGGTATCAGAACCCATCAGTTGTGGACTAGATACCACAATCAAATCGACTCAGAATTTGGTCTTTGGCCAAGAATTTGGCGAAACGGCCATCGTAAGCAGCATGCCTTACCTAGAAACTCCCACACCTAGCCGAAGGTTGCATTGATCTTGGCCTAGAATCCCAAGAATTAAGTCCATGCACCATCGACAAAAATATACCATTGATCAAAACAGAAGAATTCCCTCTCCAATAACCCGTTTGTCATTTTCAGCAGGACCATTCAGAATTGTCCTTTTCTTTTTTAGATATTTTCTTGCGAGTTATGAAAACAAATCCTTACTTTGAAATAAACTTTTCAGACGTTACATCATTTCTGTTTTAGCACACCAATCATCTTTAAAACGCCGATATGAGTAATAATTATGCAAACATGTTGCTAATTGCTTACTGACTAAAATAACCAAATGGCAATGCTGTAAAATTAGGAGGGCCTGACGTTTCAATCCTAGCATCAGGAGATGTCTTAAAGGCGTTCGAGATCGCTCCTGCTAGGATCGAAACGTCAGACACTTCCCAATTTCCAATTAATGTAGACAAGTTATATTTTTTAGATAGAATTCACAGCCCGAAGAACGAATTGAATACAAAATGCAAGAGTTCCAAAAGTTTCAGAGCGGTTTCTTTGCCTCGGTATTATAGATTCTATGAAAATCTCAGAATGTAGTGGGCCTGACGTTTCGATCCTAGCAGGACCTTTCTCAAACTAAGACACTCTACCTAAGCTTTGTCCTTGTCACTCTTCCTTTGAGAGAAGTCCTGCTAGGATCGAAAATTACTCAAATTGTATGGACATTTGTTTGGTGTCGTACTTATACGGAATTTGCCATCTGCATCCGGTATATCATGCTGGTTAGGCCTCTTGTCAAAAAGATCATCGGTTGGGTGCCGGTTGAATTCATCCGACCGATAAAATTTCCTCCGGTAGAAAGCCGATTGTACTGGACTCTGTACTGGATTGTATTGGGGTGAAAAATACACGATGGCTATCCGGTTGAAACGATATCGGACGGGTCAAATCATCTGATATCCAACCGATGATCTTTTTGACAAGAGGCCTTATAGTTTCGTTTGTATAGTCCTTTGGTGAGTTTACTTGTTTTTTTTTTATTTTCATCTTTCTGCCTTTTGAGAAAGACCCTATTTGTATCGGAACGCTGCGTCTTCTCGTTTTTGTTGGATTATTTGAAATTCCCGTGGGTCTTCATGAAAGAACCTTCGCGCTGATATCTGATCCCATCAATTAATATTCACCTGCGCAGCCAATCCGACCATTCTCCCGTTACAGATAATGTTTCTCCTTTGTTCTTCCAAGGCACACTGTTACCATATTGATGTCTGTCATTATGTTTTCATCCAAGCCAGGATACAGCCATCGGTAATTACACCTTCCATTTAGAGCCCAAACTAAATTGATTAAAAGTGACAGAGACACAATCCGCCATCTTCAATGCCCACATTTTCGTGCTTTTGGACGAGCAATGGCAAGCCCCTTACAGCGTCGGTTTCGCATCATCCCCAAAAAATCACGAAAATGGAGCGAAATGATTGAGTTAATATTTTGCCCCCTCAGCCAAGTGTCGCTCCTTGGGCTCCGTGAGTGTGGGTTCACGGGAGATACGGCCACCGAGACACCGTGGACGTGCGGGTCCTTGATCGTTACAACTGCCTCACAAAAGATGTCGACTTGACTTCATCGTTTTTTGTGGATATGAGGAATTAATTGGCGTGCAAGATGGACGCTAAGCTGTCTGATAAACTCCCACAGCCCACTCCCTGTCTTGACTTGAATATCTGATGGAGCCCTGCCCATGCCGGGTTGACAATGGCGCTGCCATGACAACCCAAACTCGGGTAATTTTTGACAAATTTGAAGTGGATTCGTTGGGACGTGGGGCTTGTGGTAGCCGAGATGTCTGACCGTGCGCACGCTGTGCTCCTAGCGGGAGGGATCGGACGGGGTAGCCCGCCGCCTAGTCTTCATCTACACGCTCCTTCTCTTCCTCGCATTAACACCGTGATTACTACTGTTAGTCCCACCGTCCAACGCGCCGTTCGACGGCGTGGATTCACTCCCCAAAGACGCTACATTACCTTCCACCCCTTACACGAATCACCGAATTAGTTAAACATTCAGGCTGTAATCATTCATGTACTCCAAACTTGACATGAATTTTCAGACCTGTGGAAGTTTGAGCTGTCGAAATCATGTTTCATGTCAGAAATGTAAACATAAATTGCTCTCAGCATGACATCGAATTGAATATATGAAACTTTGGATTCCAACTGTTACGATGAAAAGTCAACGGATGGTTAGGACAACGGCATCACATACATTATTTTCGTAGCAGATTCCTTGATCATCCATCAAAAACAAATTTCAGGTTGAAATTGTATTTGAATTGATATTGTGCTGACTATACCTCATAATTCACGACGCCTGTCGTATATCATAGGATTCTTTCCTTCGTCTCTGTCTCCTCGTTTTGTAAAACGAGAACACGAGACGATGCAAGTAGGTCTACACTGGTGGAGAAACAGTTTGTCCAACACATTATTTGGATTTATCAAATTAATTAGAAGTCTTCCCTTGAGTTTGGACCAACACCATTCCATCGTTGGAACTGTGTTGACCGGTAATGTAAACTATTGATATTTTGTCCAACTGCAGCCCCAATGTTGGTTATAATCTGGCCTATATTGGGCAATATTTTTTTATATAAAGTGTATATTATCGCCATGATCATGGACTACAAAAACACCATACAGAGCGACTTACAGCTCTCTACATGCGCGTGAAATACTTCTTGTTAAGTACACGATTTTAATCAAGATCGATATTTTTCCATATAAGTCTATTTAAGGGATTATCACGCAATCTATCTAGGTCGGGGAAAAGGGTTTTTGCACAAAAGAAATAGGCCGACTAAGATGTGAGAATATGAAATATGTTTTTTTTTTTTTTTTACTGTTATCAGAAGGCGACTATGTTCGCGTCGTTTGAGGACTCAAATGAGATTGGAACTTGAATGGTTTCCGCCTGGATCGTGGTCGGGGCGATGTGGGTTTTCAGCGAGCGCGATCGTAGATCGAGGCGGGGCAGACGGCCCCGATAGGCCCACCAGAGTCGCTGCCAAATCACGCCCTATCACAAAATAGTTTCGGAAAAATATGGACGGGGACTTCGAAGGGTCGGTAATCGAGTTCGTCTGGGGTTTGTTTCTTCTCAAGTGAGAATATAATTATTTCTTCATTGCATATCGCATGCCTTCTCTGGCTCAAGTTCAATTACACTCCCATTTCCCCCCCCCCCCAAAAAAATAATAAAAACAATTGAGGTTTCATTTGATGCAGGTGGAAGATCGAGCCAATTCATGACGTACAGTAACTCTGCTTGATCACAATAATTGAAGGATAGATTTAACCGTAACAGTTTGACCGCCTTTGAGAAAGGTCCTGTTGGGATCGAAACGCCAGGTCCTTTCATGATTATTTATTTTACAACCACCTAGATTTAAACAAAAATGGGTCTTTTGATAGTTTTAGAAGTAGTATAAAAACAGCTATGCAGCCTAGCCTTCCATTATTAGAAATCACAACGAAATCGAGAAAGCATTAAAACTAAATCAAAATGATTGTCTATACGACAATCATTTTGATTTAGTTTGAATGCTTTCTCGATTTCGTTGTGATTTCTAATAATGGAAGGCTAGGCTGCATAGCCTAGCTGTTTTTATATTACGCACTTGAAGCATCCCTCACGATTTTCGTTGCCCATACATTATACTCTATATCCGCTCAGCAATACATTCGAGTTGATATCGATCAATCGGTTCATTTTGATATTTTGATCTAAGGTTGGCAATCCAGTGGTTGACCGTTATGGCCCTTCAGCCCCTCACAACCACTATGACTTAATATTGACCATTCTTCTTACTGGTACCTGCCTTTTCAATCGTTTCTTTCAATAATTAATTCCCCCAACTTTTTTGCCTGGCCATATTTTTATTTCACGGCCTTAACTGTCGGCCTAACCAGCTTATGAGGGGAACGCATACAGTGTGTCGGTGTGAGAATCGCGTGGATACAAAGGGGGGAGAGACCTGGCGCTTTGAAGGGGGGAGAGAGCCGTACAATATGCGTCGGAGCATGCTGTCAAAATGAATGAAGATTACGAGAGGGAAAACAGGTCACATGAAGGGAAGGATTGAATGCTGGAGGTCATTGACCGCGAGTTTTAGGGGGGCGCTTTCTCGTCCAAATGCTGCCGAAACAGCCCCGGGGTGCCAAACGGCTTAGAAAAGAGGGTAAATTGTACTCCAAAATTCTTCAAGGGTGGTAGCTGGGGTGGAATTGACCGGCGTGTTGGGACGATGGAGTGGGGGGAGAGAGAGAGGGTGAAAGAGGGACCCGCGCAGTTGGATCGTAAAGTAAAAAAAAAAAAAAAAATGCTGAAGACTGTTTGTTGGTGAGAGGCAGAGTGAGCACTTTGCTGTCTATGCATCGCTAATTGAGCGGAGATTAAGTGGGTTTTGTGGCCCAACGAGAGAAAACACGATGGGCACATTGCCCGGCCAGTTTGCATGTTTTATTCAGGATTGCTTGGTTAAATCGCCCAGTTGGTAAGATTTAGCGAGAAATAATAAACTTTTCCCCGGACAAGCGCTCCTTGAGAGATGAGTTGGTCTCCCCTTAGTGAATTATGAGGTGCAGCATCACGGCAGGGGATTGCTAAGTCATTACATTCGACGCTAGAAACATGTCCAAGTTGGACAGAAGTTGACAACACATCTTGTTTAATATCGTCAACTGTTTTCGCGTGAACGTCTATAAGCCCGAGTTCATCAAACCCATCGTAACTTACGGTCAATCGCAAGACGATGAGCGATGCACAGAAACCATACGGCCTATCACAACTTATTAATGGGTTGTCCGTCGTAAGTTGAGAGTTACGATACATCGTAAGGCCCTGTGAAATCTGATGCTGGAAGTTTAATAACTGGCAGACTTGTGACCGGAAGGTGAATTTGAAAGAAATCAAACACCAGGTTCATGTCTATCTTTGTTCCCAGCCTATATTGTCGAACCTTCCTGAAAGGCAGAATGAAAGTTATACAAACAATATTGCAAGGTATACCTTCGGACGTATATGCAGCAAGGCCGAGTTTTCCTCTGAGAAACCTCGTACCCAGATCGAATCGTCCGACACTATACAATTTTAGTCAGTGTTTAGAAAGTGTGGGAAGTTTGAACGATGTCAGGTTTGTCACGGGTTCTTCTATGCATAAGCCTAGATGACGTCATCATATCTCTCGATGATAAAGGTCAGCGGAGAGGTCAAGCAGCCTGACTCACTCTGTGTCACAACCTCTGAGTTCCAGTTCAAGTTGAGGCTCACTTGTCCTGACGAGGGTCCTGTCCTGAGCCTCCCCGACCCCCTGGCCAATGGGACTCTAAGGCCCTGACAAAGGAACGGTGCAGAACAGATAGAAATCTGGCATAAATTCATTAATTACAGCTTACCGGAACCAGGCAAAAGACGGACCAGAATGGAGATTGCCGATCTAACTTCGGCGCAGGGATATTGGGATTAGATGATAAGTAAAAACGGAGGCCATATCCCGACGCTGTTTGTGTGTGGTTGTGTGATTTCTTATTAGCGTTCGCTTTCCATCAACCACTTTTTGCTGTCTTAGAAGAAAGTAACATAGACTAGTAATATCGTCTATGCTTCGTCTTATTGGGTCGGGGTAGATTACTCTACAAGTTGAGCTGATGCAGTTTTCCCCACAATCATAAGTGGCAGAAATTTGAGGCTAACCACATACCGCGACAGTGAACTTGTGAGCAGAAAGCTCGCTCTAATACTCTTCAGTTCTCAGACATCGTTGCTGAGATGATGTCGAAATGTACGCCCAAACTCTGGCTATGCATAGAGACTAGTATACTCCAACTATTAAACACACTACACACACCTTTACTGTTATAGATGCTTGCTAGAATCGAATCCATTCTTCTCTGCACCACCTTATAATTATACACCCTTCACTCATTGCGTACCTCTTACTACCCAATCATCAGGCTAAACGCACAATGCGTTGCCCGAAATCCCAGGACATTATTTCCCGCTTTTGAGCGAACCGCGGGAAATGGTCAGTAACAAGAAGCCAATGGGTTTCTTTGTAGAAATGTTGCATTTTCCAAAGTCACTCTCCAGCCTGTCCCTCTTTGAACGAGCTCCGACCGGCTTGAATAGAATCCCAAGGAGGCTTGCGTCCAAAGAAAGGACTGAGATTGTATCAAGTATAGGCATGAGAACCGGTCCCAATAATCGTGAGACACAGCTTGGAGACAAAGATTCCCTTGGTTAATTAGCCAGTTCTGTGTAACCTAACACCGAGTTGGCTGACGTTGGCGTAAGTCACGTTGGCTTTGTGTATTATCTTGAAACTGTAGAAACCTGAAACGAAATCCATCCTAAAACATAATTATTCAGGGATTTGACTGTAACTGGTTTTGTTTGTCAACTTGTCCAATCTGAAGGCAAGTGCAAACACCACAGGCGTATAGAGTGGGGTCGTGAGCCAGGGTGTACACGTCTCTATCGTACCGGGATTAGTGACCACAACCCTGGTACGGTGAGGTCAGTCAGGACACGGGCCTGCGCGGAGGTCGAGTCCGTGGTCCACTCCACACGGGATGACCAGGGGACACACATTAGCCCAGTGCATTATTATTAAAAACAGCGCAGAATGCATGGGGCAGCACGTAAATGCTGATTTGGTAGTTCTTTGTGCGCTATTTTCCTTCAATTACCTTCTATATTGAGCAGGGTGGGGGGGGAGGGTGGGGGTCTTGCAACGGGCCGCAATCTTGTGGTCATTTTTCAGATAAAGGCCGAAGTCAGACCGGACCCTTGTTCTTTACAGCGCTGTTTCCTTCCGGTTGACTGCTCGGGACACGGAGCCTTAACTTCACTCCTTGGGCTTGCTCAAAATACAGGGGTTTTGTGTGTGTGTGTGTGGGGTAATTTGCATATAGTTAGCGGCAATGTCCCGTCTCACTCATGTCAGGGAAAGACCGTCCGTGTATTGGCCCCCCAAAAGCCCCCCCCCCCGAAAAAAAACCCACCACCACTACCCAGACCAATTAAAGAAACTAATACCACAGATCCGTCAAGTTGATCGCGAGTTGATCGCTGAATGCCATCTTGATCCCTTGTATATGAATACGACCTGGAAATTGTAGGAAGTTTGATCAAAAAGGTCATGGATATAGGCCTATGGCTTTAGCTGCAGTTGTCAATTTCTGGCCGTTTATAGCGGTGAAATTCTATGTAACTCAATACGCAGTTCAACTTTGTAATTATCATTTTAAAAATGTCTATGTGTGTGACTTTTGGTTCTATATAGGCATTATATTTCATCATTATTTGAAGAACATCTAAGGAGATTCTTTGGAGAGTTTTCAAAAACATAATGTGAAGGTGTGTTCAGATATCGGGCTTGTCTCTTTTCGTGGCTTATCCGTTGAGACACAAAAGCCATCACGATACAGACTAACGGGTTTTGGGAGGGAATGTACTGGCATGAATCGTGATGGCTAGCAGTGCGACTCGAGACAAGGTTACTCTGGCTAGAATCATTATCCCCTTTGGGTGGAAGCCACCCAACTCACCAGAATCCATCACAGATTGATTCAGTCAAACACCTGACAACCTGTACTCTCTCCCAACGCCATCTATTGACGCCATGACCTTCCACATGATAACCACGCCAACAATTGCAATGGCTCTTGATTCCAAGGTTCCAACATTTTTTTTGAGAATTCCTCCGTGATGACGCCAACCTCTGGTTGGTCATTACTCGCATTAGGTCAATTACAGTCCCCGCGTTTCCTGTTTACATCTTTAAATTCCAATCATCATTTTTTCCAGTTGTGGCTCGAATAATTCGTGGACAATGCTCCCTGAATAGCTCAATGAAAGATGGTCGTATGTGGAAGAGAAGTTTAGGATACAAGGAACGAAAGATTGAGGCAATTCTGTATTTCTTTCACAAAGCTTTCAAAAAGACGAACATATGAAATTTCGAAAGACAAACAATCCGGTAAAACTACTTTCTGCAATATCAGGAATAATTCTGGTTTTTGGAAGTTGAGATCAATTAAATAAAGTATTGATCAAAATATCTTGTGTTTTTTATAACTAGCTAATAATTCTTAACGGATATTTCACTGGTGAGATAACGTCTTTAAAAATCCGACTTTAGTCGCCTTCAGTGGGGAAAAAGAAGAAGAACGAGGTGAAAAAAAAATGAAAAAGAAAGAAATAAGCAAGAAAGAAAAAACCCGAAATCGAAACGGTTTGACTGGACGGTATGCTCTTGGGGTACCTTTCCCTGTCTAGAAGATCATGCAGAATTAATGGGATAGGGTAGAAGGGTTGAGTTGAATAGAGCAGCGCAGATTACACTGCGACCACATAGGCTTCCGCCAGCGCGGTATCCAACCTACACTCGTGGCCGCCTTACACGGATTAAGTTCGCTATACCAAGGTACGAGTTGTTATCTATAGCCCGGGCTCTCCTCCGCCCAAGCGGCGTGTCGGCCACATCTTCAAGGGGGAATCGCCTTACCAACTCCCGGCACCGTGGCCGGCCGGAGACGCTCAAATTTCCTCGTCTTTGGTCTTTGGGGCGCGCTGTGCAGGGGGACCCGCGAGTCCTCCTCGCCCGTCTCATCTGAAGAGCGCAAAGCCTCGCACCACGCCTGACATTCTTTTGTGGAGCAAACGAAATCAAGCATTGATTATGACGTCATCGGATTTTTCTTCCCGATTTCTCTTGTTTCAATATCTACACAATTCATTCAATGGAACAATTTTCCTTTGTTTGTTTGACAATTCATTCAATGATTTATTTTATCCTTAGATTATATAAGGTTTGCGTCTAGATATTTCTTGCAATCAAGATTGTCAAGATTGGATGAATCTCACGTTTTAAGGGTGAGGAATTTGTTTGGTTCAATTCGGATTGGTCACTGTTAACAAACATGATTGTTGAGTTCAATCATAATTATGTGGAATATTCGTGATCTGTACTTCAAGGATTGTTATGACTCGGATTGCAATTGGTAGGCTACCCATTGCTATGATCGCAAACACCGCCAGAGTTAAAGATCAAATCATACCACAATCTCTAGAAAAACGTTACCATCGATAATAATGTTGATTTTGTTTCCAAAGATGGATTATCATGCGTGTTTAACCATTGCTAATGTTTGGAAGAAACTCAGCAATACGAAAGATTTCTTCAGAAATGACGAATCGTCCAGAAACTTTTTGCAAAGGCTTGCACGTTCCAACGGTCGATATCAAATATCCTTTATGACAGAATTTATCACCGCTCAGTGGCTTCGTTTTCCGAGCCAATCCGAGCATACATAATAGATAAAAGAAACTCTAACTACCTTCATCAACAATGCCTCCCAAATCTCCAATAGCAACCCTGTATTGTTACCATGGATACTTCTGCCGGGCAGCGCCGCATCTTTGTTTTTCCGTCTCCGCCAGTTCCTTTCAAGAACCCTCCCACTCTCCATCCCTTTCCCCCCTCCTCGCCTCTCTCTCTGTAAGACCCGCCTTGCATTTATTAGCCGTATCGGAAATTTGAGGATAGACATTCGGCGGCCCCACACCGATGTTTCGTTTTGGGCTCTAATCCACCCTGCAAGGAGGAACCGCAGAAAGATCTGAGATGTAACAGAAGGGGGGTGTTCTTAGACGCCTGGCACAAGGAGACTAAGAGCGAGTCAGTGTTCTAGGAGGCCTGTAGTGCCTGCTTTCCTCTCTCCTACCGCCACGCCATCTGTTGAATTCTTAGCTCTACTCCCCTCTCGGTCTTTATACATTTCCCCCTCTCTCTCTCTCCTCTATATTCCACTCCTATATTAAGTCGGATTAGAAACACATTAGCAGTAGGCACCTATTGTAGGGCTAGCTTCGCTCGGCAAGCTTTTCAGGAAGAGAGGGGGAAAAAGTCTCGCCTTGGCGTTAAGTCTCAATAAGGATGAAGTTGATGCAGTGACGATCTCTATGGCTACTCCCATGAACTTACGAGTTATAAGATGATAGCTTTGTAAGACCGCCGAAATGTTGTGGATGTCCTGGAGATTTCTGTGTTAAGTTTCTGTTTCATTCATCCCCTCAAAACGTCACCGAAATGATAATTTGGTTATTTGTACTTTGTGCCGTACCCAGTGCTTGTAAGATAAAAATCTGTGAATAAAATATTGATGAAAATGTGTGTTTAGGAGACGAGCTACCTAATAACGCTATTCTGCTATTCTGTCTTTTTTCTCGAGGAAGTCGATCTTTCTTTCATTTCACGTCGTGCTTTTTTATTATCATTTCGTTGTTCATTCAACCCGAGTTCGTAAATCCGAACACATGGATGCTGTATTCTTACAAACTTCAAAGAACTTCCGAGTTCGAACCCCCTCTGCAAGCAACCGTTGGGAGGCTTCTTAATGAGATAAAAGGGCCACGCCTACGATTAATGGTATTCAAATTTATTCCAGTGGTGTTAAGTTACCGAGCCTTCATTGGTTATATCGAAACCGCTTCTAGTCTCGCTTTGTTCTCATCTCATACATCACACAACGAGCCCGACAAACCCCCCCCCTCCAAAAACTACGAATCCGGGTTAATGATATACTCTGCTTTGGTCAGCCGTAATGAGCCGTCATCCAATTAAAAAACATCAACAAGACTTCTAAGGGGAAAGTAAACAAGTTACTGGAATTAGAACTCGGTAAGTTTGGAAGCTCCATCTTATAAAGTTACCAGCAATTAAATTACACAGCCCTTGGCCGTCGGGGTACCGGTGTGTAAGGGGACCAGTGGCTGAATGAAACAACATGATTAAACGTGGTATACCAGGTACCCCAATGGTTACAACACCGGATAGTCCATGCGGTTGTTCATTCCAACGAACTGCTCTAAGGAATCAGTGTTTCTATTATTCCAAATCCTTTGTCCCTCCGAGTATCTTTTTAGGGAAGTCTTGGGTGCAGCACTAGGGGATATTTTGACAGCGTTAAGGGGGAAGTTTTTTTTTTTTTTAAACTCGGTAGTTCATTTCTTTTTGCGCCGCTTTCTGTACCTCCGGCTTGGTTTGTAATTTTCAAACACGACCTACCGTCCACTTGTTCACGGGTCTTAGCTGTGACCGAAAATGAACCTGTGTATAGCCTGGTCTAAGCCATGTTTCTATTTTGCAAGTTTAGGGAGACGTGATTCCGGCACCTATGTGTTTGTCAACGTAGTGATTCTATAGCGTGTATGTCTAGGCTTTGAAGAAATCAACTTGCCGACCGAGCCTTAGTGTCAACTTGTCCGAGCTGGCAATGTCTTTAAAAGTTCTCCATATAAAGTTGCTTTATGCTCAAAGTGCGACGGTGTATCTGTTTGTGTGATTTTTAGGATTGGTGGAAATTTGCTACAAGTCGTTCAAACTGGGGCCAAGCAAGCTTCCAGGTTACCAGTGTAAACAACCAATGAATGAAGGTTAGTCTAATTTATTGCTCTATCAAAAATGACCCTGTTTCCAAGAAAATGCCGAACTTGTTTAAATCAGGTATAAATCATGCCGAATTAGTGCCAAAAAGTGATGAATTGATTGCTGAAACATTCATCAACGACACACGAAATGGGTCATTCTTGTGAAATTTAAAATGAATACAGGTATTTTATTTTTCACTGATCGTCTTATTTTAAATCCTAGGTTCTTTCCTGACTTTCTTCAACATGTTGTCAATCTGATTCAAGAATATACGACATGTATGTTGCAATCTGGGAGCATGTTTGGTTGAAGATACCTCACACGAAACACAAACAAGACATTCTTCTGTTTTTGCATGGACGATTCAAGAGATGAGATTTGAAGTTTTCCATGGTGGGAATTGCAGAAGGATTAGTTTAGAGGTGACACCATTGAAGTAGTTAGAACCATTAGGAAAACACAGCAATAATTAGAGCAAGCACAAGTAGGCCACCAGTATAATTATTGACATGCTTGTCAATGTGTTTATTTTAGGACAGTGTTTGCTATACGCTCGCTAAGAACTCCATACTCGCTCTGATCTGGAATTTATTTACTGGAGTAAACATTTTGATCAAACAACCCCTTTGCTACAACTAGGCATACCAATTTCTCTCCCATTGTTGTCCTTATTATATTTCTTATAAATCACTTTTTCAAAAATGGCACAGTAAGCCTTGACTTGAATGGGTCTTGAACCCGAGACCTCTGTTGTTGTGTACCAGCGCTCTTATACCAACCCGGGGTATCCAGCCCTTAGATGGTGGCCTCCCCCAAAAAATGGTCAACTAGTCTTTGCCGAGTTGGGGGAACAATTTCAAAAACTTTTCAAAAGGTCCCAGTCGGTTGTTACCGTATTTTGTTTTCTTATAAATCATTTAAAAGTGAGAAACCAGTTTTGATTTAGCTCTGCGAGTTGAAACTTAGAAATGTGTTTCATCGGAAGAAACCACTTTTTGCCGACGAGTCATTCTCGAACGAAAACGAGGACACCGTTCCTTTAATTTGAAGTATTTTGACTGATTCTTGGCAATCAGGGTTGTTTTTATCTTGAAAGGAAATCTTCTTCATGTTAGAGAAACATCTGCTTTGAATTCGTCGTAATTCTCAAAGATCCCCGCTCGATTTTTTTGTTTTTGATATCTAGTTCTCGCAGATACGGACCATTTATGTGTACCCCTCTGTTTTATTCGTATACTTCCTCTGACATTTCCTGTGCGAAATGCCCATGACAGGTTTGTTCGCGATCCTCTTCCTGTCTCGATTCGGAAGGAAGTTTAATCATTTGTATTCCGTCCCGGCTGCATTGTTGTATTCCCCTCGGAGAGAGTGTGGAGGTGCAAGACGCACCGCCGTTTTACCGTCTCCTCAAGACGTCTGAGAGTGTGGCCACGAACGGGCTATTTCTGTCCGTCTTCGAGCCCCTGACAAATCCGCAAGACAGACAGAGAAACTGTCCGGGGGAGACACTGACCGACAACGCGAGCATTCTTCCCCTGGGTGGATTCGTTCTCGGACACGGGTCAAGTTTAACCTCCGTCCCTCGGTCCCTCCCACACCGGGCTTGTTCAAACATGACGCATGTTCTAACCGTGAGCTACGATAGTCCCCAAACCAAGGCGGTTCGCACCTAGCCTGCTAGCTACAGACACGCTCTCCCCCCCGTCCTCGCTATAGCACACAAGCCTCCCGCGTTTTAATTCATGATGTCAGACAAAATTCTCCTCAAAAGTGTGGAAATACTCGCGGCTAATTTGTAATAATTACGAGGGGGATTCGAGCGGTTTTGTTCCGCGGAGATCGTGCGCGGTTTAGCCGGCTCGAAAAAAAAAACCGTTCAATCTTTAGACAAACTGACGCAGTCCTTACCGGACTAACTTCCTTCGGGAGCACTTGATGTTTATTTGAACTGCGAGCGGAGGGGGATTCGTGGGCGACATTCTGGGGGCCAAAGCGAATAATTGCATGATAATTGCAGTACGTGGCCTGACTAGTCGCCACTCTTGTCAGGATGCCAGCCATTTGAAAACGCCTGAAACAAAGACTAAGTAGCGGTAGAAAAAACAAATGCGCCACTCTTGTAAATTGGAACTGGGACCCTTGTACATGTGGCGTGGACGCCTACTCCTCTTAAACCGTGTTGACTTTGCGTGGATAAATATGTTAAGAGTCTTGAATCGAACTCAGAGGGGGAAATGATTTACGGGGATTAACATATTTACAAATGGAAATTCCACTTCACGAGCAATATTCAAACCTCGCACCACTTTCCCGTCTGTGATCGGGCCATCCAAACTTGGTCTGTTTGTCCTCTTCTCGTCACGCTGACTGTCTGTCTGTCCGTTAATCCGACGGCCACTTCCGTGACGCAGACGAGGAGACAAAATATCAGATTGTTTCCGATATTAAAGTATCCGTTACTATAGAAACATTATTTTGGAGAAAATCAGTTCTAAAGATTTTCTTCAAATTGAGTTTTGCCTTTGTGAGAAAGGTCCTTCTAGGATCGAAACGTCAGGCCCTCTAACTTTTGAGATTCATGTATTGCAGGTCATTTTAGTCAGTGAGCAGTTTGCAACAGTTTTTGATATTTACTTCAATTTTAGTTTTTGCTAAAAACCAAACGCAAGCCATTTCATCTCTTGATCCAATATTGTTAGGTCCCTCAAGGAAGGTAGCTGTTGTAAACGTGTCTGTAAATTGATGCCAATTGTGAAGAACGCGATGAATACGTTCAGTATTGAGATATTGAAGTATTCAATATCATCGATAGTTTGGCAAGGATGCATTCGATTTACATCATCTGGTGTCCTTGTATATAAGGACAATATGTAAAGATGCGTTCCACGATGTCCTTGAGTCGTCTTTGCCTCCACCTTCGCTCAGCCAACCTTCAGCCCGTGGATCGGAGCAAACCACGGCACTCGTCTCACCGCGCGCGTATCGCTGCCTCCCTCCCTGCGTCCTCCCGTGCGCCTCTCCGCGCGCCGCGTCCTCGGCACCGAGGCGTTAACACCCCGGCCTTAGTCTTGACCACGCGTCGGTCACCTTTGAGATGTAATCTGGCCCAATGATCGAGACGATCAGGTAAAAATTGGGCGCGGACCTAATAAGGTGGAGGCATCGATCCATTAACTGATTGAGGCCTGGGCGGGCAAGGTCGCCTCGCTTCGTAATTACTGGTCGGGGGGTTGTGGTCAATCCTGGGGAGAGTTGTGGTCTAGGGGTTGGGTTACAGACGGGCTATCGTTTGCCGTTTGGTCGGCCTCTCACTAGGTTGGCGGATTTTCTGACAGAATTATTCAAGCAATGCCAAGAGTCGGGAGCCAAAGACGAAGCTAATATTTCGTCAACTATCTCACTAGAAAAACGAATAATTATGTGACGTGCTTTCTGGTTTTTTTTGTCTAAAAATCAAAATGTTCTATCCTGTGAATTAGACCTAATGGACATTTGATTGGATGTTCGTTCTTTCGTATTCCAATTACTTCGCTCGGTTCATACTGCAGTCCCATTGTCCATAACCACCTCTTTTGTTAAGTTCACACATCGACAAAAATAAACGATCTTTCTGATATTTTCCACAAGGAAACTTTGGTTTAAGATTCTAAATTTGGTTGAATTCAGTATTGAGTAAAATCAGTCAGATTTCAGTATGATTGTAGTTTGATGTTCTTTGGTAATGACTGATATGGAAATTCTCTTTTGAAATTGGTTAACAATGTCTCTTACCACCTCCATGACCTTCCAGATTCCAGGTTAAGTCGTTTTCGGTTCTTTCCCTGGATTTCTCTTCCACTCTGTCCACGGCGCCTTGTCATAATCCCGCCGGTCGATAATCTCATAATGAATAGGGTCATTGTGTGTCATATTTGGACATCTTTGTGATGAGGGGGCTGGGTTAGCCCAGTGGGCGGTGGGAGGGTGCAACCCTTTGATGGAGTGGAAGTAATTAACGGCCTGAAAAGGGGAGCAACGGTCGGGCGGGTCATTCACTCCGGCCACCGTCCGACGGTGATTGGACCAACTCCCCCAACCTGACCGATGCCACACGCAAACGTTTCCCCTCCCCGTGACGCTATACCTAAGATAGACCAGACCTAACCCTCACCTGCTATATAGCAAAACTACAACTTAAAATACTCGTCTCAACCAATAATGATTGAAACTTATATCGAGAATATCAAAATACAATCAGATTTGTTATTTGAGAAGCAGATCGACTCCCGTTTTCAATTAGAATTTCTAAATGAGCAGTTAAAGTAATGCAAGACTCTTACATGCATATATACTGACTAATATGACCGAAAAGCAAATCTCTCAAATGTTCACAGCTTGAAGTTTCGATCCTAGCAGGACCTTTTTTCAAAGGTAGATTACAGAATAATCCCGAATAGATCTCATGGACTGTTGAGATCTATGCAGTTATGATGTCAATATGACGTCAGTGAGTCCGGGTGTTTTTGGTTAGGATTCCATGCTAATAAATCATGCTTGCTTGAACTTCAAAAATATTCACTTTATTTTGCTGGGCCCGGGGTGTAGATTTCAAGAGAACGTCTCTCAAATAAGGGTTTAAGATTTAAGGTCAGGCTAAGATTGGGGCGTCAGACCCTCTATATTGTTCAGATTTGTATTGTGGTCACTGAAGTCACTATTATATATGCAGTTAGCAACATTTTGATCAAAATCAAAGATCGTGATCAAAGCTATATGTATATACATTACAGCACTCTGGTGCACATCACGGGGAGACAAATTGACACCGTAAGATGTTTCAAGAAATCGCATGGTAATAAATTATTCTCTTTATAGGTCAAATCATGTCCCAGTTTCTCTTCACAACCTTCCTGAATCTTCCTGAAATTCTTCCCAGTTTGACAAACATCTTTTATTCCCTGAAGATTGAAATTGGGAAATTTCGGAAACAAACGTCATCTTACTTATCGTTCTATGTTTAAAAGCATTTCACTGAATGATGCAGAAAGCAAGTTCTTCTTCGACAAATGCAAAGTGAAAGAAGGGAGACTACTGCGTGCTGAAGTGTAGATGTTTACTGTAAATCTCCACAAATTATTTACTTTCCATCGAAGTCTACTGATTGCATGGCGTGACACAATCTTAGCCGTTTGAAGTTGCTCAAGATGTTGCAATAAGTAACTCGGGTTCGTATTGTTGTTGACACCCGCGTCTCAAGTGGAACATCTTCTCGGCAAACATGTGCAAGATGGAACCATCTAGACTAATCCCAACCCATCGTAGTCAGATAATCACTTCTGATTGTTTCCTAAAGTGATCTCTCTGTTACCTGGAGAGAGCCCTTTAGATGGGAGGCGTCTGAAAGTCTTGGTTTATCGCTCGCCAAGACGTCGGCACAAGGAGGCAATGAATAGAGGTGAGGGAATGAAAAGCCGACCGAGAGTGTTTGTTTTGAACGGCCGGTTTTTGTCCGCGCACCGTGTAGTTGTTCGAACATAACGGGTGATAATCTGCCGATTGTCGGCGCGGTGTGAGAGCTGTGCCCGCTGCTCTCCCGTGAAAGGCCGACCCAACGCGGTGCTGATTGTACTCGTGACAAACGCTCCATATTGACACTTGAGACTCACTCCCGGCGCAAATACACCCACTTTGCCTCCCTCCCCTGCACCCGAATGGGACGCAAGATGAATCCTTTCTCTTGAAATTCTTGACGAGTAGTATTTATCATCGTCCACCGCGCACAATGGCGGCGCGAGGAGTTTACATATCTACGGAGGTTACCACACCGCGTCGGCCCCCGCACACTCGCACTGGTTATACCACCGGTCCATTTGCAGGTCTGCATGTGTGCTATTGACATGAGCAATGCCTTGGGGGCTATCTGGGTTCCTTTCAGGTACAGGACGGGTGCCAGTGGGGGCTAATTAGCCCAGTTGGGGGTACACACCTGACTAGGACACGCGTATGTACACAACTGCCACTTTCGCTTAAAGTGTGCCCTTACTCGATGACTTCGTGTTATTGTTTGAAACACTAACAAGTTTGTTGCAACAATCTTAATTAATAAGAATAAGACAAAAATGAGCGAGGCTTTCCTCCAAGTAATTCAGAGGGATATATCTTCCTTTCCTGAATGCAATTACTTTGCTGTTTTCCATTTGTGACTGTGTATCTGAGTTGAAACAAAACCAAAACGAATCTAATACTATACAATCATTATATATATGAGTTGTTGATTTTTGCTTCAATTACTTTGAAAGCGAAACATAGCGGCAACAAAGATACCTCTATAAGACGCATTTGGCGTAATACTGATAGTCACAATGCTTCTTCCTTCTTCCGAGGCCAACTTCTGCCATGCCCACTGATTAAATAATGTCGAAGTTCTCCATCAACATGATTAAACATATTGGCATATAGAGTGATAGATTCAAGTATTCATTTGGCTGGGGAGACGGATTAAATGTTAACATCTACTTTTTAATTTACTTCGAAGGTAAATTGTTGACCAACTCGGCTTGCGACGCAGCAAGTCCGAACACGTCTGTGCGGTGCTGTTTTCGGAGACGATTTTTTCATCTGTGTGTCTGTCCGTAGTCTGAGCAAGATGTAGGAAGGGGTTTGGGGGAAGGGAGGGGAGGAGGAGGGGGGAGGATGTTCAACAGAAAGGAGAGGAAGTAGTAGAGAGGGAAATAAGTACGTTAGGAGAAATTACCGACCACACTTTCCCAGGGAGATGTTCACGGCGCCAGGACCACTAGCCCAAATCAAATTATTGATCTTGATTCGGCCATGATGTACCTGTTCTATAGTTTGTTTCCTCGCAGCCATCCTCTGCCTCCAAGACAACAAGTCTATAAGAATGACTTGAGATGGTGCTGGGCCCTAAGTCAGTACTAATTGAAGTAAGGCAAACAAGGGGGTGGGCAGCAGGGAAAACCCGGAGTTGTTGCATTAAGACGTAACATGATGATGCGAGTCAAGATGTTTGCCTCGTTGCTTGGCCCATGGTGCTGTTGTCTCCATGTCTGTTGTCTATCTTACACAACCTCCCCTCCCCTCTCACGCTCTACTTAGAATATTCCCCACCCCGGTTGAGGGCTAGTAAGTTAGATTCTCCAACATCTACCAACATCCCAATCGGGACAGGTTGCTGTTGGCAGGTGTAACTTAAAAAGTAAAAAAATAACTTTGAATTAACAAAAATCGGGATTATTGAGTATAGGCAAACAGGAAACCGATTTCGAACCTTATAAAATCCGTAGCACGTTTATGAAACAAGATATTGTTCTATTTCATTGAGGTTTGCTTTGCTCGATGCGATCAGTACTCAGTGCTTTGCCGATACCTGACTCAGTCTTGATCACGTCGAGCAGGACAACACTCAGTGAATTACAACTTCTCCTCGACGCAAACATAATTTTATATCTAGGATATTTTCTGATAATTCGATGATGTAACGGGACCAAACATAACCCGCCTAATCTAATCAAATATACCTTGTCCTGACTTGAACCGCCCAAACCTCGTCAAGCTAAAATAGGGCATTCCTTTAATCTATCCTAGCTTCCTTGTATTATCAATTCATTATCCATATTTTAGTCAAGATCATTCAAAGTGTTCTTATTCCGCGTTCGATCTTGTCTGCTTCCCTCCTTGGCCATTCCCGTCCGATCAACCAACGCTCTGTTTTATGGTAGCGGATATTCCTAAGGCCTCTCTAGGTCTCTCTCCACCACATCAGGAATAACTTAAACTTGTGGCATGAATTTAGCAAGTTCGTGTTGACAAGATTGCAGAGGAAGCCTTCCAATTGATCGACGAAGGCAGTGGAAAAAAAATGGCGAGATTGCGAAAAGCGGCGATTACTATGCAGATACACGACTTGGAAAGGTAGCTCGCTGCTGGCTGTAGGCATATGCGTGTGTAGTCACACCTATTGGGACGATTCACTATAGATACACTGTTCGGAATACACTGCCAGAATTAGACCCGTTTCTAAACAGCCAGGGTCTCGTAGATTTCATCCGATATGCCTCGGTAAATCTTGACTTTGTCATGAAGTCTGTTAAGGGTTAGGCGTTGAAAACACGCTGTTGTAGCGCGCTATAATTATTTTAGTGTGCACCTCAAACACACGCAATGTTCCTTGACTTATTAGCATGGCAGGATGTTCGCTTGAATTGAAACAATGACATCGAGGCGATAAGAACAAGGACTTGTCTTTGTATCAATGAGTCGTTGTGGAAGTAAATTAACTTGTATGTGCATATAAAAGAGAACATTACTACGGTATTGGAATTTCCGAACCAAATTGTACAAAAACCCAGGTTCAGTCCATAGAACCAGGGGGATTTTTGTATATTGAATAGATGCAATCTTAATCTCGACCTAGAAGTTCTTTGAAAGTGTCAACTAGCGACACCAGGATTAAGTTTGTCCCTCAAACTTTCCAGGTCGATATTACTTAGTAAGTAAGCAACGACCTACCCCGCCCAAATCTGATTATTATTAAACAGAAAGCGCGCCCTCTATGAATCAATAATGCCCAGGTAGCTTGAGTCATCTTTCGACGTGCAAGCTTCACGCTTTACTGATCGTCGGATCTGCGCGCGCCTTTTCCTATAAAGGTGAGTTCGTTTACCAAGGATGCTGTGAACAAACAAGTGTGTGTACCCAATGCTGGACGGCTTGCATCGCCTCAAGTCAGTCATTTTAGCTGTGCATGTGTACAGGCACTAATGTTTGAACGCAGAGCTCAACAACACTGTGATTCCCACTGTTGAAACATGTGCCAAACGTCTGCTTGCACTGATAATTATCGTTGCAAGACTTTCTGTATTAAGAACTTCTTCAAATAGGGTCCGATTTTAAATGAAGTTTATCTAACTTAGTCTCATTTTAAGAATGTTTAATTTTAAATTTAAACTGTATTTAAGATTATAATTTATGCAGGCATTATTGGTAAGGGCTTAAAAATCGTCTTAAATTAATAAGCAGGAACAATGAAATCTTAAGATTTGGGTCGGAGATATAAATACGATTGATAATTGACTGATTTCTTCATATTTATTTGTTCTTGAGTTATTAGAATGATTCAAGTAGTGAAATATTGGATACAAACGGTCTTTTGGCGTGTAACCGGTGCTTACAGGTTTGTGTAGACGGTATAGCCGCGTCTACATGTAGCAAGTTGGTTTTGTATGGGCCCATGTTTGCATAGTAGGCTGTAGACTGATCGTCCATTCATCCCGCTCGTCTCAATTACAATGCTCACTCTCCATGGCCCCCTCCCTCCCTCACCTCCCTCCCCTCACCCTCCCCTCGCCTCCCCTCTCCCCCTATCGTGCCGACTGTTGTCCCATAAGACACTCTGCTCGCTTGCTTGCTTGCTCGCCCATGCACGCTACAACAAAGTGGCCTGGCGTCAACAAGGTTGCTCTACAAGGTTGCATTCAAATTTATTTGAAAGGAAACAAAACTGCTACCGGAAAATGTGGAAAGAAATTGTTCAATATCCAACCATCAATGGTGCTAAGAAAATAATCAATATTCAACCATCAATGGTGCTAAGAAAATGTTCAATATCCAACCATCAATGGTGCTAAGAAAATAATCAATATTCAGCCATCAATTATGCTAAGAAAATGTTCAATATTCAACCATCAATGGTGCTAAGAAAAATAATCAATATTCAACCATCAATGGTGCTAAGAAAATGTTCAATATTCAACCATCAATGGTGCTAAGAAAATGTTCAATATTCAACCATCAATAGTGCTAAGAAAATAATCAATATCCAACCATCAATGGTGCTAAGAAAATGTTCAATATTCAACCATCAATAGTGCTAAGAAAATAATCAATATTCAACCATCAATGGTGCTAAGAAAATAATCAATATCCAACCATCAATGGTGCTAAGAAAATGTTCAATATTCAACCATCAATGGTGCTAAGAAAATAATCAATATTCAACCATCAATGGTGCTAAGAAAATGTTCAATATTCAACCATCAATAATGGTTAAAATATCACCCGTAAATGGTTAATAGGCCTACAACCCAAAATGCTAGAAAACCAATAACAATCTCTCAACATTTCTCTGAAAAATAGACCAAGCTTTGGGCAAACACTTTGCTCGACACATCTTTTCTCGAAGTTTATATTTAAAAAAAAACCAAACAATAATCGAACTATTTTAAAACAAATTTAACTAAGATACCGAAGTTGTCTTGTTTTACGCGACAAGTCGACCGAAATATGATTTCAATGAAATATATTTCATTTCTGGAAGTTGACAAAACCTATTATAGAAGGTGATTAATTTGCGGGGACCGCGGTCGAGGTCCAAAATGAATTGAATTTGTCTGACTAACAGGCGGTCATTGGACGGACGACAGTCCTTATATCGTCCGCCTCATAACGAAGTTATTTAGACATTACTCGCCAACCTTTTCTATTCAATTTGTTGGGTTTTTGCCCAAGAGGTACACAAATATTCATTGATATTTCCGACCAGGATTTGATTTGGGGGGTTTATTTTGCTAGTGGACTTTCCCAATTAAGGAGGGAATAAATGAACTTTTGCCAGGAAAATTGTGACCCAAAACAGCGACATGAGGAATATCCCACCAAAACAATTTTCGAGTAAACAACGCCTAAAGTCAAAGTATCTTCTCAATTCGATTAAAAATCAATTTTCTTTTTTTGGGGTATTTTTGGAAAGTTAATGTATTGGAGGAAATGTTGATATCATTTGAAAGCTAATGGTATACTCTTTCATATCATTAGAAAATCTCAAAATTTCAAAAGTGGGGGTGATTCCTCATTATGATGTGCCGGGTCACAATTGTTGGTTTTGGTTCTGCATATTCGACGGAATCACAAATGACGTCATCGTTGCCTCAGTCCTTGTCAAGCTCTACATATTTCACCTTTAAGGTCTGTTTTTTTAAGGCCCATCATTTCAAGAAAAGGCCATCCCTCCGGCTGTCCTTCGTATTTCCTTTGCCATTCCCGCTGAATTATTCATTCATTTATGACGTCATAAACAAGCAGCTATCGTGAATATTAATGAGTGATTATTTGGCATTGTTGTCTGGCAAGCACGAATGTAGTTTTCGTTCCTTTATCGTGTTTCTGTTTACCACCCGGAGGGGACATTGTTCGCCTTCCACATCTCGCGTTATTTCCCTTGCCATTCCTTCCAATCCTTACACATCTTCTCTCTCTACCTATTACTCATCCAAATGTGGGTACATTTCTGAACATTACTAGTAACTATTGGTCTCCATCATCAATGATAGATGGTCTTTTGTTTCGATTAGAATCCGATATAAAGGCGGAGTAGGGCTACATAAACATGGTGAAGATGATTCACAGTGAGTAAGACTCGTCTACATTATCTTACACTAACATACTCGTGTCATTGTTTTGCCTTGTAATGTGAAGGATGTATGGCAGGATCCCATGGCTCAGAATCGTTGCAAAAGTTGTCATTTTAATGAATCCCGCCTTTGAGAAAGGTCCTGCAAGGATCGAAACGTCAGGCCCTCTTAGTATGTTTGTATACTATAGAATGAATGTGTCATAATTCATTCACAGATTTGTCTGCACTTCACATTGGACCTTATCGACATCTATAGGATAATGGTTCATTGACATCATAAACGAAAGCGAGTTCCTGCATAAGCAGAGGTGTGAGAACTCATTTTTTTAAAGCTGATTTCAGCTTTTTTGTTTAGATTTTTACTCTGAATTTCAGCCTTTTGGTGTACCTGCTTTGTACAAAATTAGGCCTATAGTTTCATCTTTTTGGGGGCTACTCACACCCCTGAAAAAACACACATTTAGTTTATTTCTTTTCCACAGGATCAACCAACAAAGCACATATCACAGAATGTACATCACAAAGAATGAATAGGCAAAATTAAAAGGGAAAGGACTGGCACATTAAGTGATAACTTAATATAAATAAACATGAATGTGATACTGCAGAGGGACCCATCATTACGGTGATTGGTAATGTGTCTTTTTTGCGGAATAAATTGAAGAAAAAAAAGTTGCCAGCAAATGTTTATCCAGGTAAGCATTGTGTGGTCATGATAGAAGTAAAATTATTAGCTGAGGATAAAAAGCGATCATGCAATAGATCAAGGTGTAATGATTCATAGCGTTGTTAAGATCTATAGCGCTGTCATCTTGCGACCGCGGGTTTAACACCCTACGCTGCTTTTGTTTTTCATTAAAGTAGGATTCCATCTCATTTCATTTCATTTCATTTCACCGTCCGGTCAAATCATAGTTGCCCTCGTGCGGCCATTACACCCAGGGATTTTTCTCCTCCTATTTTCCAATGAAGATATTAAACGATAATCTCGGTCAAGTCTTAATTCGGCCACCTTGGAAGGGGCTCCGGAAACTCCGGAAAGTAGGGCACGCCACTATCCCCGACAATAGCCGTGCACCAGTGTCACTCACCCCCGAACGACACGGTGGGATCCGGGCAGAAAGAGGGGGAGAGGGAGAGAGCGAGAGAGGGGGAGGGAGAGAGAGAGAGAGAGGGGGAGGGAGGTAGGGTTTGGAATACGGACGGGCAGAAATCTAGGGTGGGAGGGCGTTCACATTTCACAAGCTGGTGATTTTAATCTCCTCTGACAACTCGCCGCGAGAAATGTTGGCTGGCTTGGTGGGAAGCATGCAAGCAGCCATGACTGCGCGTACACAGCGTGGCCTGAAATCTGTGTTTAGCTAAGTCAGGTGAGACTAGCGTGTCTTAGGATAGTAGGGTGTGGGGAGAGGGGGTAGGTAGGTAGGGAGGTAGGGAGGGAGGGGTGGTGTAGGGAGGCGGGGACCAGGCTATAGGTGTGGGGATGCAACCACTCAAGAGACTGTTCACCCTACCGGGCATGTCTATATAGAAGGTGTTGTAAGTCGTATACGGGCTGATACCACACCCGGTACAGGCCTGCGCATGTATATTCATCAATGCCAAATTTTTCAATTGGTTGGAACAAATTTATCCAATAATACAATCTGGCTCCGATTTACCCACAATCTATTGGAGGCATTTTCCGCTGCATTTAGTCCATTCTGATCTATCTTTTCCCAGTGTGAGAATCTCCTCGCAATTACACCTTTAAAACATCGTTTCGGCTCACAATCACAGCGACTTGCCCGTGCTACAATCTTATCATCATCTGCATCTCGAGTCATCTATTTGTCCTTCATTCCAATGGTTTGTTCTTGGGAGGGTTGTTGAGGGGGGGAAAAGCCAAGGTGTAGAGCGTGGATTGCTCTTGAGATATCAGCAGGCAGAATGGAGTTTGCTGGTTTGGTTTACCAATCCTTGAGAAGCAAGGTCCCTGCAGTGAAACTTGTTCATTATCTTAGGACAAAGAGGCAGTGGGTTTCCTTTTACTTTTCCAATGGTACTCGTTCCATGATGAGTTCTTGGAGGGTTGTCTAAGTTCACACCCGATAGACTCCTTACAAGGCGTATTAATAGCCACCTGGCCCTTCCCCCGATCAGACCCGGTGCAAAGACGCACGTATTACCGTCTCCCTATCTTCTTGTCAGTCCGCGTTACGTCTGGTCAGTGCGTCTATACAATACCACCCCCTTGCCGTGCGCTAACAAACCGGAGGGTTGATTTCCATCGTGTAAAAAAAAAAAAAAAACTAGCCTCACACCGTAGCCTAGGTTCATGGTTGCCTCAAAGCGGCCAAGACTGTGAATACCTTGAGGTTGAAGGAGGTAAAAGAGGGCTAAATTCAGCACTCCTTGGCTAGGAGAGAAGCTCTTTCTTGGTGTTTTCTTTTTTGTGTGGTTTTGTCGTGGGTCTCTTGGAGGGACGGTCTCAGGCAGGTTTGTGACCACGAGGCAGGCCGGTTGAGTAGACCAACGTCCTCAAATGATGTTTACAATTCCAAGGGCCAGCAAGGGATAGCTTTCAGTGGGCGAAAAGTGATTGGCTGTGACGGCGGAATCACTCCACGCGTCTACCGGGAAATGAAGTTATAATACTTCGCCATCAGGAGTGAGACCAAGATGGGATTGGAAGGGGTTGGTGGCAGCGAGGACCAGCGAGAATCCTTTAGAATCCCCCCAAAATTGAAAAGGATGAGAATGTTGGACGGGCAGTCCAATCGTGTTCACCCTGCAAGGGCTTTCTGCTAAGACTGGTCAGTAAATTGAATGTCCACTACCACTGCTTCTTAATTCTTGCAAGCACCGCTGAAGGCGAACCATTTGATTACAATAAGAGGCTTCAGTTCCTCTTCCTCTAACTATTGTTGAGGAGAAAGAATTAGTCGGTTACAGATAAGAATGAAGAGATATTTTTTTGATGAGAAAAAACCGTAAGACCAAATAATAACGAGATTAAAAGACGCCAAATTTCTGGTATCCTCACCAGAAATTAATGGGAATATATAAGAATCCCCAGGGACCAACAAAAGCTCATTCCCTCAAAAAAATGCTTCGCTGTAATTCCATTAGAAGGCATTGCAGTATACGCGCGAGCTTCGCTCAAAGGACCTGTCATATACCAACAAAGTTAGCCAAAGTTGAAAGATAACTATGATCAAAGAGTCCATTCTACATGAATCCAAACTACATGAATGCGTTGATGCTTTGCGCCACACGTCCCATCTCCAATCCAATCCAAGTCAACGTGTTTTTTTTTTGTACGGGTCTTGTTCATTTGTGAGTCTTAATATTTTTTGTTGATGGTGTGTTTGATTGCGGTTTGCGGAAATGTCTCGCTGAATAAAGGACTCAGAGGTCAGTCACTGGGCCCAAGCATAATCATTTCACAGCGGGTTAAGCACGGAGCACCCCTCAGCTATATTGTATATTATACAAAACCTGCTGGGATTTCATTACAGTCTATTTCTGATTATATCTGCCTAATCAACCCGCGTATTATTGTACGCAAGTCTACCCGGTGGAAAAGAGAGAAAAAAGAAAAGAAAACATGCAATGTAGGATTTGTGAAGTAGGGTGCGTTCACACTAGGGTCAGGGGGGTTCACGATCGCCTCAACTCACAATCAAAACGAATTCGTGTCCCCCTTTTGTCGAGAAATAGATCATGGCTAACGTTTGGGTGACGACGACGACGACAGAACGACGACAGTACCCTGGTGACCACTGTGACATCAATGCTTGCAGCAGTCACGGTAGTGGCACTTTGGTGACAATTGGCTACGACATCAGTGTCCCAGTTGAAATCAATGAATGCGATAGCAATGACAGTGGTGACAACCTTGAGCATGTTTTTTTTAGGCGACAGATAATGACAGGGTGGCCTCGATCCGGGCGAAAACGATAAATGTGACAGTGACAGTGAGAGTGACATCATCTGACGACAGGAGAGACAAGACCAACGGAAGGAACGGAACGATGACGACAATGACAATATGACACCATTGGCGACAGCAGAATAAACCTTCCACGATACTGACGGGCACATGTCCTGATTCTGATCAGCGGCAATGTCCAAGACAGTTGAGGGCGCTGTTAACGGTGACACCTCGAAACCCGGGCGTCAACTTGTCACGATTCAATCAGTTGGGGTTGTGGGATAGGGTTTGGTGTTTAATGGTTACGATTTGGAATGCTTTTTTGGTTTTTTTTACCCTAACCATAAACCCCAAACCCCAAACCCTAACCATGAACCCCAAACCCCAGCCATTAAACTCCAAACTTTAACCATAAACCCCCAAACCCTTATAACCACCAAACCACAAACTCCAACCAGCAAACGCTAAGCCCTAACCAAAAAATTATAATGATCACCAAACCCTTATCATAAAACCCCAAATCATAACCATTCACCCCCAAACCTACCCACCTAACCATAAACCGTAAACCCTGACCACCAAACCATACTCATAAACCGCAAACTCTAATCACCAAACCCCAAACCCTAACCATAAAGAACTGATCAAAACGACCATTACAATATTCATGTATTTCTCAAGCTCCTGCAGTCAATTTCTACAAAACTCATCGTAACTTACGATCAATCGCAAGACGATGTACAGAAACCATACGGCATTTCACAACTAACGATGTGTTATTCATCGTGAGTTTAGTATACGATGCATCGTAAGGCATTGTGAAATCCATACCTGGTCGGATCGTCCGTGTGAAAATCCGAACTAGAGAAATATCCCACTGTTATTCACTTAATTTATGAAGTCGGCACCCAACACACAGACGATGTGAGGCCTATAGCCTATCACGATAAAAAAAAGAACATTGGTTCACGGAGTATATCATGGAAGTGATAAGTTTCGACGAACTCTTGAAATGTTTGTTGCGAGCATTTTTTTGGGGGTACGAAGTCGCTGCCACCTGCATCATTCGATGATAGATGCGATGACGATGAAGACAATAAAAGATGGGAGTTGTTAATTTCTTCCGATATCCTTATCAACCAAAACATCAACAAATAACATTGTTTTCTGCTAACGATGCTTAATGTGAACATCCGAGTCTGCAAAAGCCGAATCGCAAAAACGTCTTGGAAACGACAGTCAAAATTCCGCATTTCGTTATCTAATTTTTAAATACTCTTATTCAGTGTCAACGAATGACGTCTTCATCTTGTACGAGAGAAGAGCGCCGCCTCGTTACCGGACCAATTTCCGGCTTAAAAATGACTGTTTATGATGAGTTAAGACGCATTGGAAAATGATAGTATTCTCTAATTTGAGCGGGACGGGGGAAAAATGGTCAGTCCCTGACACGATTGCAGATCGGAGCTTCGGGAGACAAGTCTAAGGATTGGTTGCACAGTAGTCTGAAATAAACAAATGCTCGGGGAATGCTTTCGCCGATGAGAATGGCGAGCAATTAACGCTGTGTGGTTGCCTGACTAGAGGACGGAAGGGGAGATGGTTGTATGGAGGGGAGGGGACGGCATGCCCGCACGGAGACACGGGCAGAATCGCCCGTACACACCGAGCAAACTTGGCCCTGCGGTACCTGAAACCCGCCGTTGTCTACTCCTTAGTGTCAGCACTGACTGCCAGCTATCATCCCCAACACGTTCCCTCTCCCATCCCCCCCAAACCGACCATCTCACCCCCCACCTCGTGAATCTATTATTTCTATTTCTGCAAGGATGACAGAACAGAAACTGCGCCACATATCGCTGGAGGATTGTGTATGATTAGCGGCGATATATCTGTTCGACGATTTGTTACACACATCGCGCGGGGGGCCGTGTTTGTGTCCAGAGTTGGGAGCGCCCACCGGGCGGAGATCGCGCCGTGATTGAGCGACCAAACGCGGCCGACTGTTCGCCGCGGCTACGCGCGCACGGACGGTCGAATTGTCCGAGTCCTGGATGGGCGGGCGGGATCTCAGATCAGAGACCAGTTTCCCGCCCTGTCCTCCACGTGTGGCTGTCTGAGTGTGGACCTCAAGTCCCATCGTTGCGGTTTGTCTGCACTGCCACCGGGCGATGGCCTCGCATCGTGCCATCCCGGTATGATTTCCGTACACTTAGGTGTCGAGGCAAACTAGCCGTGTGTCAGGCAACAGCCAGAAATAATTACTGTCGCTTACAAGAATAGAAACTCGTTCGGAGCTTTGCCTTCAAGTTAAAATAAATCTTATTGTTGGCGGCATTGTGTGTTTTACACCTTAACCCCTACCCTGCCTACCTGTAATATATTATGCTGAGTAAACCGCATTCCTAGTATGTAATGCACCTTGCGCTAATGTAGGTATTTTTTTTTTTGCTTTTCACAGCGAAAGCTCCAACACCTGTCTTTGGTGTGAAAATCTCAACGGCAACAAAAACATCAAGATCTAAATAGCAGAGCAGTTTGCACGTAACTCATTGTACAAACGATACACTCTGCTGGCGTGTAACACTACCATTTTAGGACATGATGTAAAAAAGGCTTGCACAATGTCAACATGACTTGGTTGTCAAATTATTACACTGTCCACTTGCTGGATTAAAGTTTTGTCGCAGCACTCACGACCGCACACATCGGCGTGTCAAATCTGGATGAAGCTCGTCTTCCTTTGGGTTTAGAGCTGAATTTGAAAAACTTAATAAAAACAAAATTAAGCGACCGGCCAAGGAAAGCACCCAGATTTAAGATGGGTGTAGTGTTTCACCGTGCCAATGAGCTTCGAGTCTGTAGAAGATAATTAGAAAAATACATCATTTATGAGGGCCATATTCGTCTTGTTGCTGATGGGAGCTTGCGGAAGATATACCAATCGTGATAACTGGAAGCAGTGTTTAATGAAAAGTAACGAGCGATCGTCTTGGTATTAGGAAGCACCATGCTTAAAGGACACCCAGGTATAAAGTGCAGCCAAGACAATTTGCAAGTCAGTTTTGGTAGGATGCAGACATCCCCTCCAGGTGGTAGTGTCCCTAAAGAATACTTCATTTGTCATTGGAACATCACATCGGTCCATGATTGACTGCTCGGACCAAATCTATGGATTAGTGGCTTATACTAATCTTTCTTACCTCCCTCCAATGTCCTCTCAATTTTCCAACAAGGTTTTCATGAAACGCGTTTGTGGAGAAAAGTAGACAAATAAACCCAGAATCCCGTCAAGATTTGTTTGATGATTCATTTGGTTAGTTTTGAAAGGCCATGGTCCTTCGTCAAATGAAGGAAATATTTTATCAGAAACAATTTTGGCGTTCTCTCAAGAACAACATCTGAAATCCGTTTGTTGGTCTATCTTTTGTCTTTATTCATTTCGCAGTCGCAATTTTAAATGATCCAGATTTGAACACTGTATTGCATTGGTTTACAATTTGACGACTGCTTAGAAGTATTAGCGAATACTTCATAATTGCATGACTCTTAAAGATATCGAAAATAAACCGATATGAAGTGATTCCCTAAGCCAAAGATGTCTAGTTTGTATGACTTAAATTTCGTTCGTATCTTTTGCAAGACTTTGAGTTCAGTTGTGAGTAAAATTCGTGTGTGCCTATACAATTTCATTTCGATGGTGAATTCCAGATATAGATGTTGCATTATTATTTCATAGATCGTGCATCCTATTCGGCAGTTGTTTGTCTATCCAACCAGTCGATTTTTATCACGACATCTCAATTCCTATGGCAACATGCCGACGTCTTTTGTAAGCGAGTGCGGCATTAGATCTCCATAGAGCGGTGTGGGGCCTGTCAGTTGGGCTGCGTGCCGAACGGCCGCGTACCTCTCATGGGCGTTTGGTTAACATTCACGGCGGGTGCAGCGTGTCTCGTCCACGGCCCAGCCCCCCCCCTCCCCCCCTGAAATGATGGATGGGCAGGCAGAGTGGATGGGACGTTGGCAGATAACCAGCCTTCTCTCTCAGGAATCGGACTCTTTTCTTCCTCTAAAGACGGCCACAAGTTGCGGCCGTCTTTGAAGTATCATAAAGTGTTGCTTCAAATGAAGACTAGATGAAGAGTAGTGTCTAGGTTTGATGTGTTAATGGACTGGTTGGTCCGGTCACCGATCTGAAGTGGTTAAGGCCGGTTTACCTTCATTTGTCATATCATGTTTTACTTAAAAAGAACTCCCTTCCTGAACGGGTTATCCTCTATAATATGAATAAAAATGACACCTTAATGTGATTTTCTTCCACGTCTTAATCATGATAAAACTCAATTTTCTTTCTCTCTTCGGTTTTTCTTTGTTCACATTTACTTGTTTATCGAAGTATCTCTATTTCTTATATATTCGGGCGAAGATTCATGAGCTCAGTAATAGCCAAGGTAATGATAATTTCTCTCTTGTTTTTAGCAACTAAATCGTAACAAAAACCAACAATCTGTAAATCTTCATTTCTCTGTCCTGTGCGCATTTCTGTACGTCCTTTTCAAAGTATACCGCAGTTTCAACATATAGTGTGCCTGACGTTTCGATCCTGACAAGACCTTTCTCAAAGGCAGAGAAAGGTCCTGCTAGGATCGAAAAAGGTCCTGCTAGGATGCCAACGTCAGCCCACTGCATTTTGAGGATTGCTTTTTGGTCATTTTAGTCAGTAAGCAATTTGCAACATTTTTAGTATATATTACTCTATACAGCAGTTTTTAAAAACCTCTTTTGAAATGATTATGTAAAGAAAAAAGATATTATTATAATGATATCGAGCCCTTTTACAAATAACCCTTTTTCCTTTCATTCACTGCTGCTACTCACTGCTAGAGTCTTTGTTTCTGAATTTGGTGCCGACAGTGCGGGTCAAATGTGAGTCACATGGCCTGAAGGTGGCCATTTTAAATTTATAATGAATCCTTCCTAGTTTTACCGGCGTTTGGAAGGCTTCAATATTCTCTGAACTTGTTCCATGGGATTACTTGGTGGCCCGCTCTTTCTGTTTGATACTTTCACCATCTGATGAAAAATATATTCACGGCATCGTGTGACAGCAGCCTGTTTCTTAGGCCTCCATCTTGAGAAGATAGTCACTAAAATAACGATCATCTTTATTTCAGGAGAATTTAAAATGTCCGGGCCAATTTTTTCTTTGCCTCAATCCTCCACCATGCCGACCAAGGCATTTAAATAATCGCATGTTTTTTTGTAACATTCCAAATCCAAGGTGCTATGACACACAATACGATTTGTCCGAAATCACCGATGTAAGCATATCAGCTTCAATTTGCTTGCTTCAAATTGCATTTCAGCTCTCAAAATAATGCAATATCTAAGAATGAATTAATGATTAATTAAGTGCATTGTTGTTTGGAGTTGCATCTTACGGGTTTGAATCCGCCGATGTGACAGTGTTCATTCCGGTGTACGGGACGATAGCTGGCACCAGGGTTTGAGCTCTGTGTGATGGGGGCCAGCGCGTCTCTATCCCCCATCCCAAGACGATTCGGCTCCGCTACGACACGCGACTTATCAATTTGATTCCCAACCCTGCGATGATGGATAACCCTTACGCGAAGACGAAAAAAAAAACCCTCAAAAAACAAGCAAGCATATAACTGTTCGAGTGTCAACCACAATCTCCAAACCGTGTCATGCTTGACCAATTCACACAATATCCAACCCCTTTACAGTCTTATCTATTTTCAAAAGCAATTGCTACATTCCTTTCAGACTAGAACAGGTTTTTTTTTACTCAGGAGAATCGGTCGACACTTTATCCATCAACTTTCGAGTATAAATTATTTCGAGGAAAACTGGTGAAGTCTGGTTTCTCATAAATTATCAACACTTCTAGATGCAGGAACTGTAGTTGTTTAACCCTACATTATTGATCATATATTGTGTTGTATTCCTTCGGAGAATGATAAGAAATAAATTGAAATACTTTTTTCCTTCTCTCTCATTTAAACAATAACGTCCATGTTGTATATACACCGTTATAGTCTGTCGCCAATGTGTCTTGATGTGGGATTTTGTGCCTAATTTTCAGTTTCCTGTGTCGCGTGCTTTGGAAACGTACAATGCATTTCAAATCAACGACCAGGTCTTTCCACAACAGGATGTGTCCCAGATGAATCTACAAACCTCTAGTTTTCCAGATCGTCAAATGAGCTGATGAATTTCTCACCGCACGTCCTAATTTGCTTGGTAATCAGAAACATACTTAGATGTGTAATTTGCAAGTGCTTTCAGTGCAGAGAGTTCGGGTTGAGATCGAAGCTCTCCTTTACCTTCGAGTTACTGTTAATTGAGTAGATTAATAAAATCTAGCTACACTTCTTGACTGAGATGAATGGGTATACTTAGCACTTTGCTACCTGGCCACTACTTTCCTACCTGGCCACTTCTTTCCTACCTGACCACTACTTTCCTACCTGACCACTACTTTCCTACCTGGCCACTACTCTCCTACCTGACCACTACTTTCCTATCTGACCACTACTTTCCTACCTGGCTACTACTTTCCTACCTGGCCACTACTTTCCAACCTGGCCACTACTTTCCTACCTGACCACTACTTTCCTACCTGGCCACTACTTTCCTACCTGGCCACTACTTTCCTACCTGGCCACTACTTTCCTACCTGGCCACTACGTTCCTACCTGACCACTACTTTTCTACCTGGCCATTACTTTCCTACCTGGCCACTACTTTCCTACCTGGCCACTACTTTCCTACCTGGCCACTACTTTCCTACCTGGCCACTACTTTCCTACCTGGCCACTACGTTCCTACCTGACCACTACTTTTCTACCTGGCCATTACTTTCCTACCTGGCCACTACTTTCCTACCTGGCCACTACTTTCCTACCTGGCCACTACTTTCCTACCTGGCCACTACGTTCCTACCTGACCACTACTTTTCTACCTGGCCACTACTTTTCTACCTGGCCACTACTTTCCTACCTGGCCACTACTTTCCTACCTGGCCATTACATAACAACCTGGCCACTTGTCTTGATGTGGATTCGAACCCACGAGTCTTGCTGTTGATAACCAGTTCTGATCATTTTACCCAATCAGTTTAGTGTCTCTAATGTAAGTGATTTTAAAGGCCCAATACAACATTGGGAAAATTAGGCAACATCGATGTCCACAGATTTCCTTCTAATATACACAGTTTGTAGATTGTCATGATAGAATCCTCATGTTGAAATCTTACTGTCTGGGATGCTGTACTTCTCGAGAAATCTTCACTCAAACATCGACAAATAGTTTATTACTCGCAAGTAATAAACTATTCGCATGATTTCTTTTTGGAATGTTTAATGGTTTGCCACACAAACTGTGGCAGTCTTTTGAAAACTTGACATTATAGTTCAGGTAGATTGAACAGACTTTCCTAGGAATGGTCTTATTGCTGATTTATGATACCCGATCAATCGAACCCATTTCCTTTGACAGACTTGGATGGAAGAAAGAGTATTGACTCTAAGAAGGGAGCTGAGTTTATAATTGACAGTCTTGGAATTGGCCAGCCTCGTTCATTGCTCTCTAAGGTCCCAGGGAAGAGGGGTGCACCGGCAAGTATAGTGACTAGTCTAGAATGAGTAAGCCAGTCTACCCAGCACTACCCCCTCTCCCTTCTCTCCTCGCCGTCATGCCTCACTGACTGCCAATTTCCACTTTCTCTCGTGGGCAAGTTTCGGGTAGACAAGCGTTTCCTTCTCAACGATATGGGCCACTTATGATCATATTGTCAAATCTTTCCCCTCCTCAGCTCTCTGCCAGGGAGATTTTTTTTTTTGTCTTGCCACGCACCTGCTCTTAGTAATTGGTCGGGGGGGGGGGGGTTGTGGCTTGGACGAGTGTAGGGAGAATTTTTTTTTTTGAGAGGGGGGTGAACTTTGGGCCGGTATGACCGACACACAATTGGTTGTAAAGGGCCGATTCACCTAATTAGGTCCCGGATGTTAGGAGCAAGCATGGCCTACACTTAGTTACCAATTGGCATTGGTTCAGCGCCGCGTTCGCATTGTTTATCGGAAGGGAATAATCCCTTGCAATGCAACCGTGGACTCCCCTGATTCTAAACCAGCAACTTCGAAAGAAATGCTCAGTGATATCAGAGACCTTACGTCTTGTGCCTAGGATCGAAACTTCAGCCCCCTGGAATTCCATTCAGATTCGCATTTCAGTCTTTTTTAACTCTTTGTTCATTTTTTTTAAACATCTCTGTACGATTTTTAAACAAAATCTCTGAAAAATTTCGTTCAATTTGTTTCAAAATTGAAATTTCATGGGTGGGAAACATTGTATTCATCTATCTTCAATGTATCTGTGTCGTTGTGATGAAGATGTTACCGATGTGAGGTATTGGATAGTTGGTCTAGTCGAGCCTTAGGGATCTATCAAGATGCCTCAAGTCATGCTACATGGAATTCGGTCAAGTAAATTGAATACAATTATACACAATACTGCAAAGCGCCGCACGTACAACAGTACCCTGGCTGTATCCAGCCCATTCCATATTGCATGAAATTACATCACACCATTGAAATAACACGCTACAATGATTATTCTTCTGATACTTTTTCTTCTGAAAATTCTGTTTGATATTGTTCTGGCATATTAATAACTGCTCGTGTCTTCTGAAAGTAGTTCTGATTTTTCTAGGTGCTGTTTTTTCTGAAAGCTAATCGATATCAAAAGTGCTCTGAAGTAGCGTGGTTTAATGGTCAGTCTCCACGGTAAGATCCTGTGGTCAGTCTCTGCGATGGAAGGTTCGAATCCAGCCACAGGGTACATGGCGCCAGTAGCCTTTGGGCAAATCTTTGCCCTTAATTGGTTTTTCTCTATGCAATAGTAAATTGACCGATGCCGAGTGGTTTTGTGTTTTATTAGCTGCTGTGTGTTTAAATAGCAGGTGGTGTTGTACATTCCTCGGGGACTTGCAATGGTTTCAGGTGTGAAAATTGCCCAAATGACCAGAGATAATATAAGCAGAGCGTAAGGGAGTAGACACACATTGATAACAATCTCCCGATACTATTCGTATTGTTTTATCATCGCGGATTGTCCGTAATTAACCAATGATTTCAACGGAAGGATTTTCACCATGCAACTGGGACACAAATTAAGTTTTCAATCGAGATTAGATTCTGAAACTGAAATATCGAGCGCAACTTGAAGGAGGAAACCTTAACCGAGTTAGTTGCAGATTAATCTAATGATGCTTGCGTTTACTTATTTCCTCAGTCGGTTTTTCCCAGCACGTGGTTTGTGACTGCAAGGCCAAACCTTGTTCCCAGGGAATCCCCCCACAAAGCACTCAATTGTAATTGAATAAAAAAAAACTACAAGTATTTGACTTAGGAATCCGGGGTAAATATACGAGCTAATTAGTGCTTACCTGGGCTCAACTGTTTCCTTCCGACCACTCGCCTACAATATCCTGCAGCTTTATCCAATACCTAAGTGCATAGTCTTTTATTAAGCAGGCAACTTTTCTACCTGTATCCATTGGACAGAGCGATGCATTAAGGACAGGTGGACACAGCCCAATCGATACCTCCCCTCTAGTTATCATCTACCAATCTCAGACCGAGGTCCAAACCAATAAAAACCCAGTGGTGTCCAGTCTGTGAATGCTCCACCCACGGTTATGTCCAGGAACAAAGACACAACTAAGAAGCTATCTTTTTTTTCGTTTAATCCCGATACTTTTTTTTCTTCTATCTAGCTGACCTCCGGTGACCTTTCTCCTCACTGGTCATCCATATTTAATTTGACCAGACACTGTTTAATTTACCGGCTCTACGCTCCTTGCATACGACGGGTTTAAGAGGAACTATGTCCTCCGTGGACAGACAGTAGCCAGAGAGCTGAACAATGGATAGACCACGCCCTCAGGCACATTGCCCATGGATTCTATACATGGGCGGGTCCTTTCCCGGGTACGGGGTTGATAAGACCAACCAATTGCAACGTGTTAGATTCACAAATGTCAAGTCTGCTATAGAGTCCATATTAACGATTCTCTTTCGTTTGAATCGGCAAGGCACCGCGATCATATTAAAGCATGTACTGTCTGATGAAGAACTGGTTGATGAATGATCAAATTAAATATTAAATAGCACAAAAATTGTTCAGATATGTTTGTATATAGTCTGCTTCAGTCTGTTCCCTTGTTAAAGCCCCTACACAACATTGGTGAGATCGAAAAACATAAATGTTCACAGATTTGCATGAAACTTATACAGTTTGAAGATGGTTATAGTAGAAACCTCGCACTGAAATATTTCTGCCTAAGATGCTGTATTTTTTTAAGAAAAGAGTAAAAGAAATCGTTTACGTCTCACCCCTAGATCTAAACGAATTTTCGGAACAATACGTTGAATGCTGCATTTTCGCGAAACAAATGAAGCAGTTTTTCACTATTTTCTCGAGACTCGGTTGGAGGAATGAGTTGAAATTGTGTGCTATTTCATGCATATGTTGGATCAGACAACGTATATGGATGCTATTCTCTGACCTCGACCAATGTTGTGTTATCCCTTTAAATACGAATGTCGCACATCTTTAGTGTTATATTTTGATTAACTTGACTTGAAGTAATAGCTTTAATTTGGAAAACTGTAGATGTTTATGTGGCAATTTTCATTCGTCTGTTTTTAAAACGAAATGTTATGATGGTGAAATATCTTCAGATACGCCATTGATTAACGTGTCGCCTGCTTTACGTGCGAACAACATGTATCAAGATACGATAGATCAGTGCTACTTCTCTGACAAATTTGATTTGGTCTATACATTCAGGAATTTAAATTTGAAGTCGAAAAAAAAGACTGTGTGGCCATTGCATAATGCATTCAAGTAATTAAATCTATAGCATATTCTTTACGTAATAGGCCTACAGCAATTTCTGGAAGACTTAAATCTCCAAAAAGAAAATCTCAAAATTGTAAAGGCCTGACCGTCGTTTCGATCCTAGGAGGAGCTTTTTTTTCTGAAAGGCAGAAACTGCACAGGTTCCAAATGTAAGGGCTCCTAAATTTATTTCCTCTAATTTGTGCTTCTTCATGTTTCGGACGATCATGGACAGTGCACGAAGTCTTCTATTTCCATAGTACTTCCTCTGGATTAAGCGACCAATCCCACGTCGTGTTTTAGTCAACTAGTCCATCCAAAACCCCTGTCCTGTAGGCTTTGATATCCAGCCGACAGGCCCCGATTCACGAGCATTAATGTCTAAGAAGTGTATTTTCCTCTAATCCTTCCTGTCATCGTGATCAAATAATCTCCGAGAGATGCGGCCGAGATGTTTGAGAAGACCCCAGCCAAAGATATCCAGCAGGAGGCACGAAGCGCATCTGTAGCTTTGTCAAGGCTAGCTTTTCTTCATCGGTTCAGCTTTGAGTTGGTCGTGAATATTGATCAATCAGGTCATCATTCTATATCGCAGGGTAAGGCCACGATTCGACTACACGTCAATCTGAAGTGAGGGTATTCTTTGCTCAGTGTAACCCTGTCATAGGTCGACCTACAACACCTGCCCCTAACATTGATTCATTGATTGATGGCCAGTTACTGATGCTGCCCAATTGTATCCAGTATCTTCTACCCCTGCTATGCATCAAGCAAGGTCCTCGCAGATCCTATCCCATCCAAACTTATCTTGCCCAGACCTGCTTGGATTTTCTCAAAGCAGTTGGCACGGCACCGCATTGTAACGAAGCGTCTATATGTTTGAATTCAACTCAGAACATAAACACGAGTACCTTATTCCGGTTTATTTACAATATGTATTTGTTTTGTTTTGTTTTGTTTCTGCTGTGCTGTGCTGTGCTGTGCTGTGCTGTGCTGTGCTGTGCTTTGATGTGCTGTGCTGTGCTGTGCTTTGCTGTGCTGTGCTGTGCTGTGCTGTGCTGTGCTGTGCCCTGTGCTGTGCTGCGCTGTGCTGTGCTGTTCAGTGCTGTGCTTTGATGTGCTGTGCTGTGCTGTGCTGTTCTGTGCTGTGCTGGGCTGTGCTGTGCTGTGCTGTGCTGTGCTGTGCTGTGCTGTGCTGTGCTGTGCTGTGCTGTGCTGTGCTGTGCTGTGCTTTGCTTTGCTGTGCTATGCTGTAATGTGCTGTGCTGTGCCCTGTGCTGTGCTGTGCCCTACACTGCCGGGTCCTGCCCTGCCATGCCCTGCCGTGCCCTGCCGTGCCCTGCCGTGCCCTGCCGTGCCCTGCCCTGCCCTGCCATGCCGTGCTCTGCCCTGGAGTGCCCTGCCCTGCCCTGCCCTGCCCTGCCCTGCCGTGCCCTGCCCTGCCGTGCCTTGCTATGCCCTGCCCTGCCCTGCCCCGCCCTGCCCTGCCCTACCCTGCCTTGCCCTGCCCTGTCCATCAGCCCTGCCCTGCCCTGCCCTGCCCTGCCCTGCCCTGCCCTGCCCTGCCCTGCCCTGCCCTGCCCTGCCCTGCCCTGCCCTGCCCTGCCCTGCCCTGCCCTGCCCTGCCCATCAGCCCTGCCCTGCCCTGCCCTGCCCTACCCTGCCCTGCCCTGCCCTGCCCTGCCCTGCCCTGCCCTGCCCTGCCCTGCCCTGCCCTGCCCTGCCCTGCCCTGCCCTGCCCTGCCCTGCCCTGCCCTGCCCTGCCCTGCCCTGCCCTGCCCTGCCCTGCCCTGCCCTATGCTATACTGTGCTGTGCGCTGCCCTGCTTTGCTTTGCTCAGTTTAGTTTTGTTTTGTCTAGCGTGGACTAATTTTACTACAAGTTAAGGTTGCAACTTTACTTTCATAAGGAAAGCATAGCACGTTACCTTTTCTCTGAATTTTTAAAGAATCGCCACCTGAGCTCCCGATTAGAAATGCGTAATGTTTCTAGAAGTAGCTGGATAAACTTTGACAAGGGTCGGGCACTCTCTGCTTAAATCTAAAAAAAAAGAAATCCCTCCAAAAACCGTTTGTGTCTTTATTGAGAAACTAAGAGACTCCCCTCGTAAACATTGCTCCGTTATGTTAGCGGTAAGAGTATCAGAAAGTGGCAAGAAAACATGGAAATGTCCTTGGAATCAGGATGTAATCTTTGGGAGAAAGCCTGAGTAATCTAGGCAAAGCGAGCGGGAGTATACACCTTGCGCAGGCGGCCGGTAGACCGGAGGGGTTAGGGTCGCTCCGAAGCCAGGCTAGGGTCCCAGCGGTGCAGGCCAGCCTCTGGGCTTCCCGGCTACTCCTAAACAAGGATCGTCACTCTTGTATGCTTCACTGGTTGCAGAAATCTATATTTCCGACGAGTTGCCCCCTAGCAGTCAAGAGAGGGAAGGAAGGCCGACCCAGCCGTGTTCTGACCCCCCTTCTCTCCCTCCCTCACCCCTCCCTCCCTCCCCCGACACCCCTAGGGCTCGAGTGTGGTGTCTATATGGGGCATTGGCCGATTGAACCATCCATGCGAGCCGTTACATCTATGTAGTTTTGTCTCCAATCACCTGTCTTGTAAGACTTAATAGTCAGGCAATCTCTGTCTAATTGAAGTGTTTTTCTCAAATGTCGGCAACATAGGAGTGACAGGTTGTTTAATAAAAAAAAAACTCTTCCTCGGATTTATGGGGATTTTTTTTCGATGAGGAGGGAACTTTCTATCAGGCGAGCGCGGAGGAGTCGAGAAAGTTGAGGCTGTGAGATTTCCTGTGAAAAGTTTCAAGTCTGTCTGGGGTTTGCGTGTTCTTCCAGTGGGGAATTTGTCTGTGACGACGATAAAGGGTAAATGTAGCGTATACTAGGACTGGTTAGATCTTACTGTTGGTCAGCTGACGGAAGGACTACGTCTTGTCTACGCACGCTCCGATCGAAATTAATGTATCAGACAATAATTATTGATGGTGCACTGATCAACTGTAGTCACATTGATTGTTGTAGATAATCATTGTCGGCGTTTTTTGTAAAGCAAGGGCAAACAACTCATCGCAATACAAACACCTTGTGTTGTAAACAAGCGTGTTTAACCAGGGACATTATTAACGACCCAATTTGTGCGTAATTGAAGGCTTTAGAATAACCCAGTTTTCAGACGTTCCACGTCGCGTATTGGGAGACTTTGTCAATAACCACCAACAATTCATTACACACACGATACAAAGAACCACACCGCAAACAAACAAAGTGGAAGTGGACGAATAGAAAGTTATATCGGCGGTCGCCGACGACTGTTTACCTAGTTGAGGCAAAGCAGCCACTACTTGACCACTGTCATTGCCTTGAGGAGTCTGGGCCTCAATCCGAAATGAAATCGGGGGATCAAAGATGACCCAACTACTGTGGCACGGGGAGACCTCGTCACAGCGTGTTTTGACAGACACGCTCCCCCGGAAGACAGCGCTATCTTACGGCCGAGTTGTGTATCCGTCATCGCTAGATTGTGAGCGGGTCTCGTTAATTGGCAGTCGCGCCTTTGCACCGTACCGAGCAGAGGACACACGAAGACACAGTGGTTGTCTGGCGACACACGTGATGTCCACTCTACAAATAGACTGAATTCTCCACGGAGCGATGGAGGGAGGCAGGCAGGCAGGCAGGGGGAGGGAGGCAGGCAGGGAGGGAGTCAGGAGGGAAGGGAGAGAGACGAAGAGAGCCAAACACACAAACAAAAACAACCTTTGAACCACCCTTGTAAAGACAATTGGTTTTCCAACATCCGGGACTTCGCCATTTACCCAAAGAAAACAAAAACACACAAGACTATGCTCTCATACAATGAACGACTGTTTACGAACTAAATATCGAATTGCAGGTTATTAACTTGGAAATCAATTCGGGACTGTTAGTGAAATTAGTTTAAGAAATATACTCCTATAAATATTTCTAGATTAGGGGAAACCTTCGACGGAGAGAAAAATGATTGACGATTCTTTTCCTTCTTCATTTTATTTATGCCTCGTTTTTTGTTTGTAGTACTGTTGAACAGGGGTTGTGTGAAGGTGATGTGAATTTCTTTGACTTATAATAAAAGTATGAGAAAGAAATGAGACCTGCTGTATACAGAATCCAAGAAAGCTATTGCTTTCGATATATCAACGGTATTACAAATACTGCAAGGACGCGAACCTTCTAAGAATTCGCCACTGTCAACCCTTTCCAATAGGCCCATCTACCTTGTATGCTGGATAGCAGCCTCCTTCTCTAAACCAAATGGTATCAATTAAAACAACCCGTCTTACTCATCACAGATGTTAGCGGGTGTTAATTGAACGGTGCGGGTTTTTTTTCTGCAACGTAATAGAAAAATTCACGGCATAAACGATGCTAGCGATAAGACTGACATTAATATGAATCATTTACATAAATCATTTTTGACAATACCCCAGCCAACAATCCACAAACAATGATTCATTATCATCCTCCTCCTCGTCCTCTTGCTATACCTGTCACTCAACCTGTCCCTTCTATCCATGTCGGAGCCGGTCTTGACTGAGGCCTCGCACCAAGGCTTCGTCTCCTGTACTCCCATCAGCCTTTCCCCGGCCCCCTGTCCCTACCTGTCAGCTCCAACCCTCCGAGCTACACTTCCTCATGTATACCCCACTCCCTCTATTTTTGTCATGCTTCTTAAGACACGCGTAATGAATCATCTTGTGCTGAGTGGAGATTAAGAATTTGGCCGTTATAATGCTTTCACGTATTTACTGGTACTTCTCTCAGCAACTTCTGTCTTTCTTCGATATCAGTGTAGAACAAAAAACACCCCGAACTCGGGCTTTATCTAACCAACGTTGATAAAAATATCGCGTAACCTTATCTACCAATAGCTGTTGAATAGTCCGGTTCAGAGCAATCACGATATCCCGATATTCCTGTTAATACAAGACCAAGTATAGGGCAAATAACTTTCGCTCAACCCTTTTGGGCCCAGTGTTTTTTTACAATTTAAAAACACTGGCCTATCTTTCCTGTCTGAAATGAATGACATCCTCATTTTCATTTCCCAAGCATCAGCGAGAAATCTTTTAGAGCAGATGCGCAAATCTTTTATTTTGACACAGCAGAGAAACAGCTTCCCCTTTCCTCGAAACAAACACGAAAAAAAAAAATCAATTTTCACCAACGGCCATTTTTATTATTGTCGCTATTTTTAAGTTCGCACATTTTGGCAGGGGTTTGTTCTATGATATTAATAGATACTTTTATGCAGCTTGCTGTTTTTTCATCTTGTATTACATTTCGTATTTTATCTGAAAATAATATAACCAGACAGTTTCTTACCCTGGTTCGCGATTATACTAAGTATATTTGGGAACTATACCCCTGAAACGAATATGCAATCGAACACTCAGTCGGCAACTCATCTATTAAAAACAATGGAATTCAGATTTTTTTTGGGTGAAACAGTTCAAGTTTTGAAAATAATAAAGTGTTCACAAGAAGTCATCACCAAATCTTATTAAGTACATAGCCTGTATCTCAAACGTTAATGGCTGTCAATCCATACTATTGGTAGGATTTACTTTGTCAAGCTTGGCTCGTTGCTTAAGCAGAAATGCACAATTTGACTTTATGAGTTCCCCCAAAATGTGTAAACACACTGTAAGTTTTGATAATTTCTTGAAGAATTGGAAGTAAACAGGTTGCAAGTTTATCACTTAATGAGAGTTTTAAACATACCACAATAGGCCCAAGTTTCTTTATAGATTTAAGATGTGAATTGTAATTGATTAAAAAGGGATATAAAATATTAGAAATTTCATTTGTTTGATGATACAAATGCAACCTATTTGATTCTGATGATGATTATCAGCTATCTCCCACCTTACTCATCTTCTTGTCCAAGTACCACACCCATTTCTACATCTCCATCTTTCCTTGGCTCAGCCTAGCCACAAGAACCCCTACATCCAACCCTCATGTCTCTATCTCATTTCAATCCTGCATATGTCCCCATTGCAGGAATCCATCAGCCTAGTTTCATACTATCCAATACACCCTCTTCCTATCCACACTGAAGGAAAATCCATTCTTTTTGTCCAAAGGTAAAACCAAAAAAAACCTGGATGAGTTTTGCGACTGGATGAGATGTTGGATGTAGAAGGGGTAGAAAGGGTGCACATGAAATTCCTATGAAGTGAATGGGTTTGGTGTCTCCACTATCCAATGACCAAGATGTGGTCCTACTTGTAAACTGAACAAGCCAACTCGTCTACCAGACCTTTCGGGGCGAGCTGTGCTCGATTCAAAGCCCTAAGGGGCAACACACAGTGTGCCTGACATCCAAACGACCAACTATCGAATTGTCAAGAAAGGTATAGAATTATCATTAATTCTTGCCAAGTCACTCTGTGCATCCTGTATATTGAACATGGAGTGAAAAATGGGTGTGGGGAGATTTGAAGGCGCACACCTTATTTCTGTCTCTGTGAGATGCATAGCTATTGTGGTTCAGGGTAGCCAGTGAGATCCAGCCAGTGCATCACACAGGGATTACTTTGACCCAATAACACACACGTTGACTGTCTCTTTCCAGTTGGGCCTGAGCTGTGTACACGTTGCCCCTGTTCGTCTGAGTGCGGGTGTGTTTTGGACTGGCCAGCCCCCCGTGAGTGTGTACGTCCGTACGTACGTGCGTGCCTGCCTGTCGACCTGGCTGCTTTTGCCTAGCGCAGCCTCACTTCTGTGTGACGAACGGACAGGCATACAGACAGCGGCACAACCTCCCGGGGATATCCCGTGAACGCTACCACTACTCCACCACCCAGCACCCAACTGCTCACAAGGTAGGTTCTATACAGCCTCATCTGCTAATTACAACCTCTTACTTACACCAAGACCTTCAGTATTTTTTGTTTTTCACAGTCGTTTTTTTTTTCTTCGGGTGAGCCCGGCAATGGCCGTGTCACTTCCCCCGTTCTATCCCGAGCCGTTGGACCATGTTGAACACGCGTATTGAAAGCGTTCGACCATGCATGTTGTTGGCCAGATTCAGCTCGTCAACATTGAACGGGGGAATCGTTAGCAAAGATTGCAGGCTCGTCATCTAGGCGGAGACTGGCGATCTTCAGATACTCTGATAATCTGATAACAAGCCGGTATTTTGTGGTAGGGACCGGCGAGCATTTTAATGTGCGTTCTCACAATTACTTCCTCCTACTAGTCCTCAGCCCTGTCCTTGGAGACCCCTTATTGGTGTGCGGTACATACCCAGCCAGTATACAAGAACTCATTAGCCTAGCGCCTTCTCAGGACTCCTCTCTAGTCGAGTATTGCAAGACGGCAGTCTAGTCCCGCTTCTCAGAGATAGGAGTTAATTAGGGAAGCCGCTCAAGACAAACTGAGTGTGTGGTAGCTGATTGTCTGTGCGTCTTGTTCGTCTCTAGCTGTCTGAGTGGGCGGTAGCTACTCAGTTGCCCCGCCGTGTCTGCGCGTCGCAGAGCCCGTCCAAGTCCTCCCCGCGGCCCCGTCGTCGTCTACACGAGTCTCGGAGTACTTCGTAGGACTTGGGTAAATCCGTCTGTCTGATCGCACAGCGTCCATCGCTCTCCCTCCTGATCACCACAAGGACCAGAGCCCATGAGCGACATGTCTTTCCTTGCCTTAGACTCCAACAGTTGGCAGGTAAGTCTTTCTTATCTTCCTCTAACTTCACATTTCGGGCGACATTCGGCCTATTTTTAAAGCAACTTCCGAATATCATAACAAAAGAAGTTCATATTTCTAAAAACATTTATTCCAAAATCTGGATGATTCGGATCAAATATATCTTGAATCGAGTTGCATTTCATTGGACGAATCTTACTTTTTGTTATTCTTCACACTTCAGTAATACTGTGTCTCTTCCGAGCTCATACTTACAAAAAAAACTGTTTACGGTGACTTGAATCAAAGGGCAAGTTGTTAGGATTGACGGACCATATTCTGAATCAAGTCCGTTTGGGCTGGGGAAGTTGACTGCCGTTAAGTACTTGCTACTGACAAGGTCGGTCTTTGAAATGGTTTACAATCAAATGTAGCGTTTACCGGGGCCCCATTAATTAGCTGTGAGATGAGTGTGTTGACGTGGGGTCTACTCCGTGTTTTTTGTTGTCTCTTCGTTTTATGGTTTCCGTCAGTATTGTTGCATGGACCGCAATATTACCGTATTTGTCCCCAACCTCTCCGCTATACTCGTTCTATGGAGAAGCTAGCACAAACGATTCCATCCTATTATTTTTTTGGGCCGACACAGCGGGCCTGATTGGCAAAACAGGTACTTTCAAATTGGCATTAGCGCTCGATCGACAAATAATAATACAGGGACGTGTGCGTTTTGTCAGCATCCCATCGTGCACTTCACAGCGTGTTGCCACATTAGCGCCAACCGCGATAAACTTATTACCCAGTACCGGTAAACGGTTAAAACACCTGGTAATCACGACTAACTTGAACATGACTAGTGAACGGTCAAGCGGCATCCATTGCCGCATTGCGAGATCGCATGGAGAGAAAAAAATGCTGAATTTATTGGGAAAAACTTGGGGAAGAAGTTGGGTCCCGTGTGAGTACATGTTTACATCTTGTGTGTTCGGTGCTTTCTGTTCCATGAAGCTGCGAGCGAACTCCCTTTAGTCCGTGGGTAAATAAGAGTGAAAAGGTGAAACCTTACCAAGACAGATCTGTTCGCAAACACGCTAAGTGACCGGATCCTGTCCTCCTAAAAAAAAGGGGGGGAGGACAGGGGTCTTCCATACACAGCGAACTGTGACGCGATTTGCATTGGCGCAATTCTCCGGCCTCTTTCCCAGTCCCCTCTACATAATCTAACGCGACCATCTATCAACCTCGATCTCACAGTCGTATACTATCTGAATACATCTTATTATGGACTTTGACTTGGACTAAGACAAGAAATGGACGGAGAAACAAATGCGTTTGGCTGCCATTCTGAGACAAATCATCAGCTATTATAGTCGCACAGTTTGTGGAGTTTCCAAGATATGGGCTCACTTGTATAGCACTTCATTGTGTTGAGATACAAGCCTACAAAAAGTCCCTCTTATCGGGGAAGCGTACCTTCTACCTAAAACCCTTATTCTTACCTTAAATGGTCACTCGCTCAAGTTAAAAGATATCAAAAACTCTTCATATTTTTGTTGAGCTTAGCTTGCTTCAGATTAATCCACTCGATGTGCAGTTCCCTCGCCAAGTTGGTATAATCCTCCACCGATCGTGTTTACCTTTCATTCCATTTCTTATTATCGCGCTTGCAAACTTGGACGCATTTGCGACATAGACTTCGCTAATCTATCCCCTGTGACATTTGACCTCTATGAATATCATTAGCCTCTCATTCTCGACCTTTATTTGGTGTTTGGATTGCCAGAATCACCGGCAAAAACTGGGTTTTGTGGGGAACGAATCTATGGATGTGTGTGAAACGAGAGATGTGAATAAGTCAGTCTTGTCTGTAATAGTTCTGAGCTTAATTCTTGACACAGAAATAATAATAAGACTTTGATTGTAAACCACACAAGTTTTTCGTTGACATGATCGTGTAAGATTTTGTACTTTCAGAAACACCTCAACAGTGAAAATTTCTAGATAAATATGGCCGAATTGTGGCAATTTTTCTCCGAAGAAAGAAACTAGGCGATAGTGGAGTAGGCAAGAAACAGTCTGTTCGGAAATCTCAGACATTTTTGGCCAAAATATTGGTGAGGATAACTATCGTTTGTTTCCTTGCTTTCTTTCACATTTAACAAAGACAGAAATCACTCGTGGAAATTGATGATTAAGACAAACCAAGTCTTCGAAAGTGGAGTAGTCATGGAGTGTGCATCCTCAGGTCTTGTCGGAGACTGCAAACGCATTCGCCATGTGGAGAGAGAGAGGAAGGGTGGGATTTGAACCCGGGTCACTAAGGTGAAAGGGCAGGGTAACTACCTCTTAGTGTCGGCTCCTACAGTGTGGATACTGGTGTTTCACTGGCATTGTGTTGACAAATGAGTCTGTCGATTGAGACAAGACATCGCTCGCGATGCATTCACGTCAACCTATCGGGTTTGGTGGGGGTAGGTTCGACTCCCCACGCGCTTCTCGAGCGAGTGATCGCCGCCTCGGTGCGGACGCATGTATCTGGCAGACACTCAGACGCAACCGTTTTGCGGATTACAGGTCTTGTCGTTTTGCTTAGCAGCGTGTTGTGTTTGCCATTAGCAGCATGCTTCAGACTTCTATGCCTGGATGCTGAATCTGTCCTCTCTCTCTCTCTCACTGTGTTCCAAGTATTATCAGTTCTTGCCGGCTCAACACGGTCAGCATTGAAGTTTGTTAGTGGGAGCTGTTTTTGTTTAGACACACAACAAGAGTGGTGCTTGGAACTAAAGGTCGACCGGAGTTCTTGTCGGCGGACACGGCAACCTTGAAGGGTTTTTTCTTGCTCGGGCTTGTCGTAATTGCGCCGGCGAAGTTGGACATTGTTCGTGGGCAGAGGGCGACCCGTTAGCTTGCTGGTGCTGGGCCCGAGATACCTTTCTGAAAGGCGGGCAGGGGAGCCACGTGTGAGCCATCCCGACCGGGACTGGCTCAGGTTACAGCGGGCGGGAGGGAGAGGGAGAGAGAGGGGGAGAGGGAGAGCGCTCGGAACAAACCCACCGCCTAGGACCTCGTCCGCTTTACCGAGCCTCTCTGAGCCGCCACTACTACGGCAGACTCTTTCCATTCAGTCACCCCTCTCCCTCTCCCTCTCCCTCTGCCTCTCCCGGGCCCGGCTCTTTTTTTGCAGCACCCACCTGCCGCTCCTATCCAAGTCCACCCTTATTTGTACGGGTGTGTATTCAACCAGTAGTGTCTGATTAGTTCGATATGATACCCAACAAATAACTTCCACATCGATAATGGTTTGTGAGTAGTTATTGTTTGGACCCGTGCGGCCTTGCTAACGCTTAATAAGTCTTGTATGATACCCCACAAATTAAACATCAATTTGTATGGGAGTCAACGATGATGCATATTACAACAGGTCTTAGATTTCTTACTTCAATTTTTTTTCTCTCTTTTAATTGCCCGGCGATTCGGTGCAAAATTTGAGGGTGGATTTTTGAAGAGTCCTGGTTGCGGTTTGAGACTGGTTTGTGTCGTGGGCGCGGTTCGGAGAGGGCTGTGGTCCCAAACATGCTCAACTTACTGTTGATACGCTACGGTCCTTTCGAAAACCAGTCAACCATAACATTGGAGTCAACTCATTTATGACACCGCCCCTACACTCCAAATCTCAGAGGAATTCAGTAAAAAAAAGGGGGGGAAGAAATGTAACTAAGTTCGGATTCAAAAGCGTAAATAAAAGGCTCTTTAGTATGAATGGAAGTAAATCTTCAAATGTATTCTTTCTGAAGGACGAATTTCGACAATTTGTTTACGGTGTTTCGGAAATAATGTTTTCGATAGAGAACGGAAGTAATCAAAATGTTATAGGAACAGGCGATCAGTTAAACCTCAAATTAATAATTTTGTGTTGTCAAATGATAGTTTCAATGACAATATTTGTGTTCATTTTCATTGACACTCTCTTGTCGTTCCTAAAGAGTAACGCACTGGATAGGATGATCGTATTTTGGTCTTATTAGACAGATGCTTTGTGGGGAGACTTATTCTACTCTTTAATTATTAATTGAGTAACGAGTAATTTTCAATTCCTGCCCACCCAGCGAAGAAATTGCTTCCCCGTTACCAAGCTATCCACAGGGACAGTTAAACAAGAAAGTCGAGACGCGGAATTTTGTAAACGTTCTTAAGGGGAGGCGGTTGGTGGCGATGAGATGGAGTAGCGGTTGGCAAACCAGCGCGCGTGGACGGAGGGGCTGGGCCGTGTGTGGGCGCCGTTAAACGGTGGAGCAGGAGCGGGTGACGGATGGGTCGGCCGTCGTACCGTGACAAACCCGTCTCTTCGTCCAGCCCTATCATTGATCAAAACCTGCCAGACTGGCCGTCTAAATTGTGGCCAATTAGTCCTGCCAATAAGCAAATAAAGCAGAGCTATACGGTGCAAAGGATGGAGCAGGATTCTTCAGGTTGGGTCTAGTGGGATATGTGAGGTTTTTTTGGCTTCACTATTTGAATTGGGCGTGCTGTTCGCGCACGTAGCTATCCGCATCAATTTCCGCACGCGTTCCTTCGCTCCTTTGTATCGACGACAGACATTTTCCAGAATTTAGAAACTGTCACATCAGAATCCCAACAATCATTCATTCGTCAGACTACCTTTGTTTTGTTTTTTCGGCAATTCGCCTTCTGAAACAAATCGTCAGTTTCTTTATCAAAAACGAAGTATTTTTTTTCAAATTTCTGTTTCAACGAACACGATTTTCATTAATTTCTACTTCTTATGTTAAGTTCTAGAAATGTTTTATTTCGCGTTGTGTCTCATGCCTTCAGAAAATTAGTATCTTCTTACCTTTAAAAAACAAAAAAATGTTTTTCTTCACAAATCTTTTACTCGTGTTCTTTCTCGAATGTCATTTTTGCGATTGTGCCAAACGCCATTCTTCAGATCTTCATTTTTCATTTTGTTGGTCGAATGTCTACTTATTATTCTGATGAACTCCACGCAAACTAATGGGGTTTCCTGGAATTGTGTATTACGAAATCACCGAATCAGTTGGTTTGAGGTTTTCTAGGTGACGCTGTGAAATGAAGCGAGCTTTGTGATCCACTCAGTCGATTTGTATAGACCATGTGCTCTGACTTTTCAAGAAGTTAACGGTCTTGTTCTAGAGGTATTTGGTGAAAGCACTTCTCTCATTAAGTGAATTGTAACTGTTTGATGGACATTGTAGATGACAAAGGCCAAAGCCAGCATGGATTATTGCTGGTCTAATCAGGCGTGTTATGGGCCAACAATTCGCCAAAGCGACGACCCTCGCAAACTTGGCCTTGTAGTCAGCTTGTTTTCTTTCTAACCCTTGTAACAAAGACGGCTAGCTTGTCAGCTGCGCTGGGTGTTGTTATAACCGCTACAATACCGCCACCAAATCCTAGACAATTAACACCATTCTAGCAAAGATATTGGGTTTTCCCGAATCAGCGGCGGGTAGACAGCATCCCGACAAACGCGTGTTTTTCTTGTTCAATCAATAGCGGGGACACTGGATTGAAAGGGAGTCAGTCTTGGAAGTTTGCAGTCGTCGGTCATTCTGTGTTGTTGCTGGTCTACAGTTTGCATAGAGTGGTGTATTGTTAGCACTGTGGTAGGCCCAGGCAGGTAGGGTAATGCAATCATTTTGTGGCGGGTGACCAATGTGTCGGTGGTGATAGATCGGGGATTGAAGGTCAACTGGGTTTGGGTGCAAACACTGGCTCCATCTAACCTTAGATAACCCCAGAACACACCCTGTAATGTTTCACTTTGCGTGGATGAAAAAAAAAAGACGAGAAACAATTTCCCCTCTCCGTCAATCTCTTGCAATGTTTTCTACTCATCATCGTTCTGAGTTGAGTCTTAGATGCTCAATCTACACTTCCTTATCCTCGTCTGATGCAATCCACTCTGCGAAGGCATCTGTGTCCTTGAAAAGATCAAATTGTTTCGATGTCAATTAGACATGACACATCAACAAGCAATCTACTATGTCACAATAAGACAACCTTTCATTTCATACTCTAGGCCTAAAGACATTACCAGTACCAAGTTTCAATATTTCGGAATATCCATGCAAATTTTACTTCCACCCTACAAATATGACTGTTTTTAGCATCGAGACTTGGTAATATTTCCAGGGTTATCGTCGGACAAACAGAGTTGGACTACTCCTTGGAATACTCCTTGCACGTCTTGCCATGGCTGTATATTGTAACGACGTCAGCCAATCTAATAATAGATATGACGTAATGCAAGGCCCATCATGACTTGATTAGGGTTGACACTGGGAAGCAGCGTAGAAGGGGAGAGGTTCTGTTTACCCATTAAGGAACTTCGAACTATAACCCATGACATCGGGAGGGAGAGAGGGAGAGGGAGAAAGAGAGGGAGGGAGAGAGAAAAGAAACTTCATTATGTGTAAGCCCTCTGGATGTCTGGGTGTTGCGCACCATTGACGGTAGTTGAGGCAGAGCGGTTCGTGTCGGCTTGGCTGGCGGGTTGCTAGCGATACCCGAGACGGGCTTTCCCTGGCCGACCTACCGCGTCCCTCTTGCTCGCACAATAACTCCATTCAGGCTTTTCCTCCTCCCAAAATAGTATTAAACACACTTTGAAGACAGTTACAAGCTCGCTGTTGCCTATTGTGGCTACAATCTTCAGCTCGGCAGAAAGAAAGATAATGCCGGACCATATTATAATATTCATTTCGCATCAAGTGCGGAGCTGCATCGAGATATTTTCGTCATTTTTTTTTTTGTGGAGCGGTTCTCGTCGTGGAAAATTCGCCGGCGTGGATAAGCAAGGCGTGACATTTTGAAGGCATTGTGGCGTGCGGTTCTATTGCTGCTTTTATTCTGTATCATATTTTGCTAGCTTCAATGAAACTGCACGGCTGAGTTTTGGGTTCATTCCTGCGGTCAATCTAACCAGTGACTAATCTCTACCCATTTCAAAGACCCAAGCAGCGCGAATAAGCAGTGCACGCCGAACAATATCGCCAGCCAATGTCCAGTGTATAATACCATACTTCTTAGTAACTAGCACGTTTCAGGGTACAACAATAACGGGGTTCCTTATAAGGGCTCGCCTTAATGACGGCGTTGAGTCGTGAGCTCCTTCCCTCGTTCTGCCTGCCCCCACTCTGTTTTGCCATAACAGACGTGCCAGCAATATCCTCATTGACTTTTTTATGAATTGACGGTTGAAATACACGAAGCCATTGTAAAAAAAAAAAAAAAATGGAAAATGGAACAATAGATAGGGGTAGTGCGCACTATAGCGAGGGTAGCAATGACCTATAAGGCGATGCGAATACCTGGCATTAATAGGTACGAATTATTTCTGCTATGGTTAAGATCTAGTTTACTAACCTCAAGTCGAAGCGTAGGAGGTATGCTTTGCACTATAAACCCTGGATCATGCATGCACTAAGCCAACGTGTACTGGCAGCACGGCAGGAAAAAAAATGCGATCATTACTGAAGCAGTTTGAACATTAACCCTAAAATAACCAGCAATGAACCCAGAACTTGTACGTAAACATCAAACATGCACGGTTTTGATCCGAGTAAAAAAAACACCAACCAGCAAAATTAGTGACTCTTTTCCTTCGCGTTGTCTTGGAATAACCTGCCCCAAAAACTGCACAGAAAATTGTCAATTCTGTTCGGACATGCATCAGTTTTATATCTGTAGATTTCAGAAACCAGAATTTAGACAGAAAACGCTCATTCCCGATTTTAATTTAGTTTAAGAACGAAACACTCTGTGTAACGGACACTTGAAATAATGGTGCGCTCCTAATACTATTAATTGAGTTGTTCTGACACAACTGCACAAATACAGACAATTGTGCCACTAATCAGGTTAATTATGAATATTGGAGGCGAAATTACCAGTCATATTTGTCTTCATATCTATGGCAAGTTGTAGAAAAATGCTTCTGGCTAAATGTTTACCTGTACTGCATGAGTCATAGGCTCGCATATATGAATTATAATGACACGTGGGTCCCGTATATATACTCAGTCCTGCGACTATGAACTAAACTCGTCTCAGTACTCGCATACTTCAAGACCGCCTCGCGTTCGCCTTCATCGTTAGTCTCCCTTACCAGTCGGACTAAAGGAGTGAATTCCAAGTGAGTTATTGCCTCGCAAATTCCGCTGCAGATTTTCGTAGTCCTGTTTTTTTTCTTCTCTCTCTCACGGGGTGGACGCGGACGTGTGCTGCTCTTATGTTGACATCTTGCGCGGGTCAAGAACGCACTATAACCGACAAGATGGCCGCCTTGCATCTTGAAGTGAGAGCAGAGGAACACGGGACACTCACGGAGATACATTAAGACTGGAAATAAGAAGAGTAAATGAATAAAAGACGTGCATCTTTAGACAAAGGTTGGCATCACCAATCAATGTCGACTGCATCTGATAAGGAACGGTTACAAGTTGGTTTTCATCAGAGGACCGAAAAAAAACCACTGCTCAAGTATAGGAATTGAGATGTTTTTCGGTGATCACTTTGCCGAGTTGATTTAATATTAATTCGGTTCGAATTCTTCGGGTGGTTTTGAAATCGACCACTGGGATCATAATTAATGCATTTGGGCGTGTCGGGTAATTGGTTAACCAGCAGAAGAAAAAACTACACGTGAGCCGAACACGCGCTCACACCAGCAGTTACAATGACACAGAAATGATATTAAAAAATTCAGTGTCAATCTTAATAACTACCTTGCTAGTCAGCGAGGGTCTCCAATACGAGGGTTTTGGGGAAGGGAGATGGGAGGGGGGTGGGTGTATTCCTGGCGATATGCGGGCGTCTTACAGGCCCGGCCCCCATGATTGATGAGATGAGACCGGCTGCGTCACACCTACAACATAGGTGATTCCACACGGGGGGGACGAGGCGGCGACCAGACCCAACCCAAGTCATTTCGCGTTATCCCAAACGGTTCGTCATTCCATTGTGGGGCACGCCAAGAGAGTTAGTTCTGTGCTGAAGTGTGACTGCGTGAAAATTTGCCCCCCAGCCGCCATCCCTGCGCCAGGAGCAAGCTCTGCGTTGCCAGAGGGGCCGTGGCTGGCTACCCTACCCCCCCCCTACTCCCCCCTCCCCTCCCTTGCCACTGTTCTCCCTGTACCTTTTTGCTAAATCACACGCTCCGACGCTAACGGATTTGACGTTTCTCCCCCCATCATTTTGCAGGTTTTTGTTTGGAAATTAGCGCGCGGTGGTGTGTCCAATATTGACATTGTGTTTCTTTCGAGCTTGACCGCCTTAATTTTTTTTTTGGAGAGGAGGGGGGGGGGGGTAGCATCCAAGCTGATGTTTTCGTCATTTTTCCTCCTGAAATCAAACCGTGCGCTGTAACGGAGTGCGCTTATTAAAAAAACTTGCAGAAGTTAAGAGATGAAGTAGAAGTGCTTGAGGTTGGAGAGAAGATAGAAGTGGTTTTAATGAGGAAGATGCTCTTTATGAAGACTAATATAATTAAGTAGCCGTATCAATCCCTAGAATGACATCTGCAGGTTTCCCGCGTTAATTGAACATCGATAATTCAATCCCAATTCGCTGATTAGCGCGCAGGAATTATTGAAATTGCACCGGCCATTTCAATAAGCGAATAATTGATTTTGGGGTAGGACACAAGTGGAGGGTTGGTGGCGTTGTTGTTGCCGTATCCCATATCAAATTAAAAACCTAACAAGTCGCTGCCTTGCCTTGCCTGGCCTGCCTAGCCTATACCTCTCTACCTGCCTGCCTGCCTGCCTGCCTGCCTGCCTGCCTGCTTGCTTGCCTATACACCCCTGTCTACGTATCTCCCTGCGCCGGGAGAAATTCCCGAGTCATGCTCCGGGGGTTTGCGTGCTCGTCGCCCAGCCCTCCCTTCCCTGGCTTGGCATATCATAGCTACAGCCTGCCACCGTAACATGATTTATGCGTAGTTTTCACGTCTACCTTTCGCTCAGTAATTGAGTCAGGGCAGATTTCTTGCGCGGCTGTAAAATGACTTGATTACGGGGTACCCACCAACGACAACTAAGACTAACCGTGCACCTCTCTCTCTCTCTGTGTCTCTCTCGCGCGCTCGCTCTCTCTCTCTCTCTCTCTCGCGCGCGCCCTGGTCCCGGCTAGAAGGCCCCGCACGAACCCATCGCTCGCTCGCTGGCCAAAAGAAAATTGCCCAATGTCTAGAATGCATTTAATTCCGTTTGCTGTGCGCTGTCCTATCCTCCGAGACTCGCTTTGACTGGGCTGGTTATACAAATTCGTCTATCTACCCTTTCCTCTGATATTCCCATGGAGGCTGACTATCTATAGCCGGTTGATCTTCATTTGCAATCAGACTCATTTCTGGCTGAAGTGAGAGTCATTTAATTTAGGCACTTATGCTTCGTGTGAAAGACTAGGTAAACTCCAGGTGCCAACAATTTGAGGGTTTAAAGGCGCACTGTGCAATCCAAACGGAGTATGAATTTCCTGCACGTATATACATTGCATTCTGTGGAATTGTATTTTTTTACAAGACATCACTCACCAGCCTGTGAAAATATATCTCAATTTGGCATCATATTTTACGAGACCATGTTGACCAGTAACTCCCGTGCTGGCTCGTAAATCACGCGTTTGGCTTTTTATTTCACTCCGAACATAGCAACCGGAGAGATGCAATTTCAACAACATGATCAATACAAATTCTCATGAAATTATTTTTTATTAGTCGTAACGTTGAACACCTTAAAGGTTGTTGCGCAACGTGTGGAGCATATCTATTACCACAGCAAAATAATATCATTCCTATCTCCATCTCGTTGCAGTGATAAAATCTGCGAATTTATCAGGGATGATTGAATGAACTGATTCTAAGCGTGGGGGATTTTTGGTTGTTACTTGAAACAGTTGAAAGACTGAGAGACCTATGGAAATAGCTGAGTTGACAATCAACAGATAGGTCCCACTGTGTCCCACTGTGGACACTCACACTGTGTGAACAAGTTTAGGAAATGACCTTTTTATGCAATGGGCAATAGCAATTAGCATGTCAAAAGCGGTCATCTAATATCACACTGCCAGACAAGTGACGATGTCTGCAATTCATATCATCAATCATATCAATAATCAACCTTTTTTTTTAAACAAATGAGACCCGGAATTTGGACAAAACGACAGGAAATGGGGTGTTTGGAAGTTCATGGGTTTGGAAATTGACAAAATGCAAAGCGAGTTCTGCGCAGTACAGTCCACCCTACCTGATAGGACGACGTATAAGATGTTTGTCACGATGGTGACATTATTCATTGTCATCTAGTCCTGCATCATAAACCTGGGATGGAGGTGTGCGATCAGTACTCAGTCGATTGCTATTCCGACCAAGCAACCTCAGGGGACGAGGTTATTAGCGTTTAGAAAGATTTCCAACAAATAATAATCCTCACAATTTCTGCCGGATACTTCTATTTTGAAAATCGTAGTGATTAAGATATTTCGAGGAAACCAACTTACTTATTTTAATTTATTTCGATTCATCTGGATGATGCGGATTAAATTATCAATAATTTCCAGTAATTTATTCATAAATCCCTGGATATCGTGGGAGTAATTTGTCCAGCTTTTCAGAGTGTCTTCTCGTCCGCGTCCAACAGACATTTTCAAGTAGCACTCGGGCCGTGGCAAAGAGCAGGGAAAAGAAAGGAATTCCGCCCAAAGATTGGACGCGAATTGGTGAGAGTGACAGTTGAGACCACTAATAGATCTCACCTGCTACTAAATGACAACAATCCTTCAACCGAGCTGGCAGGGCCTGTTTTTATTTTGCTAAGCGATTTGGAGGCATTACCTCAAATCATACGGTGGCCGGTCCAACCAGGACATGTCAGGCGGCGTGGATAGCCTTCTCAACACTGAATCAGGCCGCTAAGCTGGGAATATATTAAAACAACAACTCCCAATCTGAAGTTTAAGTCGTCTTGAAACCGAATCCGATGAAGGAATTTGAAAGCTTGAGTTCAGTGACCGAGCAGGGCAAAAGTATGTGGCTCCGAAGTGTGGCCGGGTAGTGCCCCGTGCTCAGGGCGTCTTGACCCCTGCCTCTCTAATGCCTTAACCTGGTGATATCCTCGGACTTGCCAAACACAGGTCTTGCTGTGGTGTCGACATCTTAAGGTGCTGTCACCTCATCAGGCAAAGCGCGTGTCTTGATCACGGAGCAGTGAAATAATATTTGCCCTGTGTGTGTGTGTGTGTGTGTGTGGAAACCCCCCCCCCCTCCCTCACTTCAAGCCCAAGGAAATAGTTAGCCGAAATCAACCTCATCGTCAAATATTACATTTTGACCCTTGGAGACATTTCTGGAGGAATACACAGATCTTAGAGGGGGGTGAAAATGCCATTCGTGGATGTTGACCTAATTGCCCTTTTTGTCTGAATAGGAGCAAAGTTGAAAACAAAACTTCCCAATTGCTTAGTTTTTGAGATGTAAAAGAGAGGTTTTCTTGTATTGGTTTCTGTAAACATAAACTTTGGACTGGCCTCGTGTTTATAAGAACAATTTTCCTCTCAAACGCAGCACCATTTTTAGTCATAGCTGACAGCTGACCACGGTCTGAGAAGCCATTCACCTCTGTACCCCCACAGGATTCTGCGAAACCCACGGGCTAGCTTCAGGTTGGTCCGAGATCGCATCGAGTTGAGGTCGTGAGATCAACTCAGTCCTAATCACTCTGGCCTGACTCCTGGCTAACTTGCGCTGCATTGAGAGACGGGTGATTGGAAGTCGATTGGCAAGATGCAATTGTGCAAGGCGACAGAATTAGCCCTCTTGCTTGAAAAATGTGGACAAAAACAGGAGCAAGAAACGAAGCAGAAACGATAGCAAAGGCAAAGGGTACAAAATAAGATCTGGCTGTAAATCAACCTTGTCCTCAACTTAAAAAGTTGATAAATAAAGATAAAATGTAAAAAAAACCAACCAAAGTTGCACATACAAAAAGAAAATATTGCAAACTGTTCACTACCCGTAATACACTAACCTCAAAAGTTAGAGGGCCTGACGTTTCGATTCTAGCACTAGTAGCAGGACCTTTCTCAAAGGCAAAGTCTTTCCCTTTGAGAGAGGTCCTGCTGGGATCGAAACGTCAGGCCCTCTAACTTTCGAGACAAAAACATGTTGCTTAATTCATGACTTAAAATAAAATGACAAATGTACGAGGCCTGAGGTTTCGATCGTAGCAGGACCCATCTCGGGCAAGACAATAATAGGTGACAATCTGCAGCAAAATGAGATAGAGGAAAGTCAGCTGAACAATATGAAAATCAGAATACGAATTAAACCAGGGAACAAGCAAATAACATGCTGTTAGGCAGCCCAGCCTGCCGAAAACAAGCATTCGTATTCGTCTATAACTCGTAATTCGTCATTCTCCGTTCAATATCAGATTTCCTCCAAAGTGTTTCCAAGCAATTTTGATCGCCTCCCTGCTCCCCCTTTTGACCCGAGAGCTCCTATCGAATTAACAAGCTCCAACTCCAAGAGAGCTGCAGGCCTATAGCTCGAGGCGTCGCAAAGGCTACGCTATATGAAGATGCCTTGAACATTCCATCTATACACACGGTACCTATATACGCGGAACCCCGGCCGACCACATCGCGAAAAGACTTCGCTCCCAAAAAAATTACAGCCACAGCGTCGAAATCCAGCGGTTTAGCAAAAGCTGTCGATGACATCTCGCATCTGCTGAGTGTTGACTAACAATTCCTGCTCCACGGAGGTGAATACTCGCAGAATATTAGACGTAGAAGACGAATACCAGTCAAGCTGTTGTGAGGCTGTTCAGAATATTAGACGTAGAAAACGAATACCAGTCAAGCTGTTGTGAGGCTGTTCAGAATATTAGACGTATAGAAGACGAATACCAGTCAAGCTGTTGTGAGGCTGTTCAGAATATTAGACGTAGAAGACGAATACCAGTCAAGCTGTTGTGAGGCTGTTCAGAATATTAGACGTATAGAAGACGAATACCAGTCTAGCTGTTGTGAGGCTGTTCAGAATATTAGACATAGATGACGAATACCAGTCAAGCTGTTGTGAGGATGTTCAGAATATCAGACGTAGAAGACGAATACCAATCTAGCTGTTGTGAGGCTGTTCAGAATATTAGACGTAGAAGACGAATACCAGTCAAGCTGTTGTGAGGCTGTTCAGAATACTAGACGTAGAAGACGAATACCAGTCTAGCTGTTGTGAGGCTGTTCAGAATACTAGACGTAGAAGACGAATACCAGTCAAGCTGTTGTGAGGCTGTTCAGAATACTAGACGTAGAAGACGAATACCAGTCAAGCTGTTGTGAGGCTGGTAAGAATATCAGACGTAGGAGATGAATACCAGTCAAGCTGTTGTGAGGCTGTTCAGAATATTAGACGTATAGATGACGAATACAGTCAAGCTGTTGTGAGGCTGTTCAGAATATTAGACGTATAGAAGACGAATACCAGTCAAGCTGTTGTGAATATTAGACGTATAGAAGACGAATACCAGTCAAGCTGTTGTGAGGCTGTTCAGAATATTAGACGTAGAAGACGAATACCAGTCAAGCTGTTGTGAGGCTGTTCAGAATATTAGACGTATAGGAGACGAATACCAGTCAAGCTGTTGTGAGGCTGTTCAGAATATTAGACGTAGAAGACGAATACCAGTCAAGCTGTTGTGAGGCTGTTCAGAATATTAGACGTAAAGAAGACGAATACCAGTCAAGCTGTTGTGAGGCTGTTCAGAATATTAGACGTATAGAAGACGAATACCAGTCAAGCTGTTGTGAGGCTGTTCAGAATATTAGACGTAGAAGACGAATACCAGTCAAGCTGTTGTGAGGCTGTTCAGAATATTAGACGTAGAAGATGAATACCAGTCAAGCCGTTGTGAGGCTGTTCAGAATATTAGACGTATAGAAGATGAATACCAGTCAAGCTGTTGTGAGGCTGTTCAGAATATTAGACGTAGAAGACGAATACCAACCAAGCTGTTGTGAGGCTGTTCAGAATACTAGACGTAGAAGACGAATACCAGTCAAGCTGTTGTGAGGCTGTTCAGAATACTAGACGTAGAAGACGAATACCAGTCAAGCTGTTGTGAGGCTGGTAAGAATATCAGACGTAGGAGATGAATACCAGTCAAGCTGTTGTGAGGCTGTTCAGAATATTAGACGTATAGATGACGAATACCAGTCAAGCTGTTGTGAGGCTGTTCAGAATATGAGACGTATAGAAGACGAATACCAGTCAAGCTGTTGTGAATATTAGACGTATAGAAGACGAATACCAGTCAAGCTGTTGTGAGGCTGTTCAGAATATTAGACGTAGAAGACGAATACCAGTCAAGCTGTTGTGAGGCTGTTCAGAATATTAGACGTATAGGAGACGAATACCAGTCAAGCTGTTGTGAGGCTGTTCAGAATATTAGACGTAGAAGACGAATACCAGTCAAGCTGTTGTGAGGCTGTTCAGAATATTAGACGTAGAAGACGAATACCAGTCAAGCTGTTGTGAGGCTGTTCAGAATATCAGACGTATAGAAGACGAATACCAGTCAAGCTGTTGTGAGGCTGTTCAGAATATTAGACGTAGAAGACGAATACCAGTCAAGCTGTTGTGAGGCTGTTCAGAATATTAGACGTAGAAGACGAATACCAGTCAAGCTGTTGTGAGGCTGTTCAGAATATTAGCCCGGTCTAAGTTGACCTTTTGGGTGTTTGATGTCTCCTTCAAGGAACTGGATGAGTCCAGCTTTGATCAAATGAAATCCAATCTGCCGGAGTGTCCCTCCTTTTTTCTGAAGGAGGAATATTAATGACTTCTTAAACAATGCAATAAATATTCATGAATTATTCTCGTGAACACACTTCTCACCCCGCTTCAGATGCCCTCGTTTTGATGCATGAAACCATTTTCTACAAAACAAAACCCACCAATACTGCTTTACTTTTTTTAAACGAACCCCCATTCATTAATTTTGATCAAAAATGAAAAATGATAGACATCATAATTATTCTATAGAGAGCTACAGAGATATATATAGAGAGAGGTGGAGAGAGAGAGGTGGGGAGAGAGGGAGAGGGAGAGAGAGAGAGAGAGAGAGAAAGGGGGAGGGGAGGGAGAGAGTGAGCAAGAGAGATAAAGAGAGGGAGAGGGAGAGGTAGAGGGAGAGAGAAAGAGAAAGGGAGAGAAAAAGGGGGAGGGGAGGGAGAGAGTGAGCGAGATAGACAGAGAGAGAGGGAGAGGGAGAGAGAGAGAGAGGGGGAGAGATAGAGAGACAGAGAGGGGGAGAGAGGGGGATATATAGAGAGAGACAGAGAGAGAGGCAGAGATGGATGGAGAGGGAGAGAGGGGGAGAGAGAGAGAGAGGGGGAGAGAGAGAGAGGGAGAGAGGGGGAGAAAGAGACAGAGAGAGGGGCAGAGAGGGAGAGGGAGAGGGACAAAGGCAGAGAGAGAGAGGAGGAGTGAGAGAGAGTGGAGATATATATAGAGAGTGAGAGAGAGGGAGAGAGACAGAGACAGAGAGAGGGGGGAGAGAGAGAGGGGAGATGTATATATAGAGAGAGAGTGACAGAGGAAGAGAGAGAGACAGAGAGAGAGACAGAGAGAGTTTGGGCAGAGACAGATATAGCGTGAGAGATGGAGAGAGAGGAAGAGAGAGAGAGACAGAGGAAGAGCCAGCGATGAAAGTCGACCCCAGGAAGTGTTGTTATATTCAACATTATCTTTGAAATTCTGTCTATGGTATCGTTTTATCTTGCATGCGACCAAGGCTATCGATTCCATGTATAAGCACCAGATTGCCAATGGCAATCGATAGTGTAAAGAAGACGCCTTGGTTATCCGTAGCGAGACTAAAGATCAACATCAAATTAAAGTTTGCTGTTTTTAACTCTTACCTACTTCCCCACTTCGCTTGCTAATATCGCTCTTCATTTTCAAGTTTATAAAAAAAATGAAAGTTTTTTACTCTGCTTTCGTTTAGTTTGCCTTTAAGATTTCAACAAAATCTAGCATAACTCTGGCATTTTTCAAAATTTGCATTTTGGTGGTCTAAGTCAGCAATTGGTATACATTGCCCCATGTGGCTGGAAGCTTTGCAGATTATGATCGTTAAATGCTTGCATCATAATATCTCTTTCAGTTTATGGCCAATATTCTCCATCATTTTTGTTTGAAGGTTTTGAGAGCAGCTTTGTGCACCATGTAATAAATAATGTAGTCACACACAGCGCGGGGGAAATATTTGCGATATTTTAGCGAGGTACAATTTGTATCTTTAATTGCATTATCGCATTACATAAATACTTAAGCTCTTTTTAATGGTATAAGACTCACTGCCGCGTCCAGTGCCAATTGGATTACCAGTTATTTAAATAATTACACATTTTGAAAGTGTCCCTACGTGGGAAGTGATGCTTGCAACCGTCCCTCGTCTTACTGCGAATGGGAGGAGCCGCGGACCCTCCAATCCTTCGTTTTCCGACGAGCCCGCTCGCATGAAGGAGTTGACGTGTAATGGGCGTAGTCAAAAAGAAGCATCGCCGGCGGTTGGCGCTCTAAGGTTCATCAGCGAGGGCCCGGAGCGCCGCCTTTGGGTGGCAATGGAACAGCCACGAGAGATGGCCCGCGGTGGTTTTCTACCTAATCGCAGACTGGAGGTAATTGCCTCTAAACGGATTCGGTGTGGGCTGGTCGGAGGGCGACTTCTAACCGAGTCTGTGTGGCTGGGGTGTACCCACTGCGTACATCCTGTAAAGACACAAACATGCATTAGGGCACACATGGGATGGGCCAATAGCCAATTTGAATATCTCAGCAAATTACAGCTTGTGACTAGCAGTTTGTTTACGCGCTACAAGCCGTGCATTGGAAATGCGCCGAGGATAGGACACGACTTTAAAATGGAGAACATAAAGACGAGTGCTTCTTCCGTCAAAGGTGAAACATTTTTTAAGTACACTCGTGAAATCTACTTCAGTGTCTGCGACTTGGTTAGTGCAAGAAGTCATTGGCTTTTTCAGCTCTCTGGAGAGATCGTGACCTTTAACCTATGACATCACGTTGCCACGGGGTTCACCGACGGAAGCGAGGTTTAAATTCGCCAACCCCCCCCCAAAAAAAAAAAAAAAAAATCTAGAAAAAAAAATAATTAGTGGTGGGCCAATCCCTCTGCGAATTGGCCGCGTGTTTCGTGACAACGCGGAGGTTTTAATTGAGCGTGTAGTTGGGGAGAGTCTGGCCCCCGATGGGTTTTGGAGTGAATTCCCTATAGGGCGTCTGGCCCCCGGCTATTTACCCCGCCATTTGGCGGACAGGGGAGCCCAATTTAACTACACTCAGCATGGCTCGCGCACCGGTCGAGTGGCGCAGTTAAGAAAGTTCAGTAATTAGAGTTGGTGGGCAGGGAAATGAAGAGGTATACATGTAATGGTGTCTGATGGTATGAGATGGACCACCGAGTGCTTCACGACGGTCCTGCCTACGATTTGAACCAATTCGTAATTCGAGTCACTTAGTACATCTGTACAGGCCCTTCGAAGTAATCACAGAAATCACATCCAAAATTATCGAACGGAATATAGCAGGCTAGGGGAAAGTTAGACAGAGCGGCAAGCACCTCGATAGAATTCAAAATGGAAGCGATGGTTCGGTAATTATACGCGGGACGAACTCCGGCAAGCGGACGTGCTTAATGAATGCTATCGGTGAGACCGGGCAGTTCCCCGACTTTTTTTTGTCCGTCCCAATTAACGCGGTGACACCCGCTTCGGTACGGCAGGCTTCATTTCCACGGCCAGATGGGGAGCGGGAGGGGGGGCTGGTTCGTGATTGGGCCCGATTCGTATTCGGGCTGACACCGGCTGGCATCTCGAGATTAACTCCGTCAGCCGAGGTGAAATGTGAAAGCTATTTAATAGAGTTTCACGACTGGTCATCTTTCAGCTGCCCCGATACATAGAAACAACAAAGAATTTCCCGTCTTTTTTTTTTTTTTGCCAGGCGGTTGAATAAAGCAGAGGCCAAATGACTGATTCCCTCGAAATAAAATCTGTCAGCGGGCGCTTGAGGTCTTTGATTTCCCCATGCCTCTCACACGCCCCGTTATCTGTCGCTTTAAATCATTTCTAGGCCTTAAACAGCGGATATACCTGTCTGGAACGGGCTCGCAGCTACCCTGGCCGCCATTCTCACTCTCCCGTGTGGACATGTAGCCCGTCATGTAGCATGAATTAATTTCAGCGTGTTTTGATTTCAAGAAAAGTGCTATGTGACATGGCAATCGGGAGGTAACGCGGTTGTGTTGGGTGGGTGAACACACCCGTGACATGGTGTCATGTTGAGATGTGATGCACTAGTTGTGGCTGCCTTGCCCCCCTGCGTTTAAGGAGTCCCCCCCCCTCCCTTGGACCCGCTGGTTGCGAATGAAGCGAGACCTTTCTAGCTTAACTTGTGCGAGGGGTTTATGTACGGGAGGACTTCCAGCCCCGAGGCAGGATTGGCCGACTTTCCTGCCGCGAGCTAAGGCTTCCGGCTACGGGGATCCTCGGCCCCCGTCGCAAGGCTAGTGTCCCAGGACTCGGCCCCGGCCGAGGGGACGGGCTTTTCCCCCGGTATACAATCGGAGCGGAAATCTCGAGTCAGTGGGACAGCTAGATATCGGGGAAATACTAGTGTGACGAGGGGATTGCGCGTGACGCCACCTTGTAACTCCATCCTTGCTGGCTATAGCGTGTGCGATACTCAGGGCTCGCCTGCACAGTCTCCTCTTACACTGCGGAGTAGGGGCAAGGGGTCTGCACGTAACGATGACGGCTCACCCACTCTCTGGTGGGGCTGTGTACGGTAGCGATGCAAGGGCGCCGTTCCCATTTGGGTACAGGAAGGCTTTGTGGTGTTCTACAAGCCTTGACTGGGTGCCTACACTAAACGATGCGACCCAAGCCTACCTGACTCAGATAATGGCATTGGTATAAGGTTACACCCCCCCATGAAACGTCATCTTTCTATCCCAACTTTCATTTTCCTATTGTCAACCTGAATGTTTTTCTATTATGTAATAAAAAGCAACGGTACACCGGTTTGCCCGCGGACAGCGCGAACCATCCCCTCGTTATTCAAGCTGAGGTCCATACATGTGTGGAAATGAATCTGCAAAACTAATTTCGCTACTCTATTGTTGGAGTAATAAACCGAACTAGGAGCCCTTACCTCCTAGCGCAAGCAGCGAATCTTATCAGGGTACACTCCCCGCCATCGTCTCTGTCGTCACCCCAACGCGCAGAGTCAAACATAGGTGACATTCAATATGGCAGTTTAAAATGTCCAATAATATGTGGACTAACGTGGAGAGATTGTATTGTTAGCCCATTGAGGTTGCTGGCAGAGACAGCCTTGACGTGTCCGCTCTCATGTGGGGACCCTGTCTAATTCAATCATAGTTTCAAGAATTAATTTGGCCAGGACGTACCGTAGCCCTGCAAATGAATTGGTCCGCACTCCTTGCGTCCCAATTCTTGGAGGGACGGCCCCTGATAAACACCTGCTATATGGAACACTTCCTTATCCAACAGCCTCCATGCTGATTGGTTCGTGGTTTTTACGCGTCCATTTGATTGGCTAAACTTACACAAAGACTCATTAAATATTTCATAAAACTATTGAAATAAGATACTGAAGAAGCGTTGATTTAATGAATAAAATATCCAAAGAATCCCTGATTCTTTGATCAAATACATCGCGAGCTCCGATACGCACAGTATGTTGCCCAACTTCTTACCAATGGCTTTTAATGATCCCACAACTAATTGCTTTATTTGTGTTGATACAACCAATTCAATCGTACAAACAGAGGTTGAACAGAAGTGCTTTGACGGAGGGACACCAAAGGTGTCCTAGGTTAGCGAAAGTACAGTCACATTGAGCCGTGAAAGGCGCGGGCCAAGTCATCTTAATTTCAAATGAGTCTGTTCCCTTTGATTCTCCTTTAGTTTCAGCTTGGTAGACTTGGCACCGTCGCCTCAGCGATTAGCCAAACACAATTAGTGCCAGCCAAGGTGTCCTACGCCCATGTATTACCCGCATCACGCCGCCATGACTTGCATACTTTGTCCGCGCCAATTTTCTTTGGATCGCGGAATCAAATATATATATATATATATTTTTTTTTTGAGTGTTGAATGGCTGAACTTTGTGTTTGCAGACCTGGAATTAATTATCAGGTTTTTTTTCGGGGCTGTGGTTCAGTGGCGACCCCTTCATGTCAGAAATCTCAGCTCCGTTACCATGGAAACAGTCTGTCAAGACACAGGAGGATGCGGGAGTACGGGGTGTTTCTCTATAAGGCTCACGGGAGACGGAGAGATGGTTGTATATAGGGGAGAGGAAGGGAGGCAGGCAGGCAGGCAGGGATGGGTAGGATGCTGACGACGCGCGAGGGGTTAAGCCGGAATAAATTGGGCGTTTTACCGTAAAGGTTCCTCATGCAATCACAGATTTCCCGATTTCTAAAACACAGTGTCCCCACTGGCCGAGGGCGTGCAATTTCCTGCAGCATTTGGCCCCAAACTGTAGACATACCCAGCCAACCGTTAGAGAAGAGCCCCTAGGAATAACACGGCACCCAGCGATGCTTGGACCACGGCTAGTTATGCTGCTTAACCCCTCTCTCCGTTCTGTTAGCCAGCGCTGCACTCGCCACTTTGTGTTGGAAATTACTCGCACCCATCTGCCCGTAAAATGTGCATTTAATCGAAGTGCCAAACTGGAAATCTGTGACTTTAGGTCACCGTAAACAAATGGGATCTTCTGGCCGTACACGCCTAGTAGATAATTCCCCTCTGTGGGGGCATTTATTTTAGATCACGGACGATGTGGGTTTGAAAGAGTAGCCTAGAGCCACATCAGATGTCACTGTTGCAAGTGAAGATAGATAGTTGGACGCATTGCAGTTCTTCACCAAGATGTCGTTTGACATTTCGATCCCTTTTCCTTTCCTCCTGTGAATTCCTTGCAAAATAAATTCCGATTTTTATTTCATTTTACTCATATAGGCCTATTTGGTCTTCATTCTAATGATTCATGACCATTATTTCTATTGTAATTGTTCGATTTAAAAATAAAAATTATTGGATTTTTGTCGGGGGGATAGGCTAATAAAAAAATCCGAGGAAGATGGATCGACCGATGGTCCACGGATTGGTTGGCTTTCCTTGCGTTGGAGATAATCACGTTTTCCTTCTGTAAAGTAAATGTATCTATTTAATTGAATCCATCTATCTACGTTTGTTTAAAATGTATCCCTGCCCAGGTATCTTTAATGACATTATAAAAATCGACTTAAAACTGGAAGGTTTTTTCTTCTTCTCCTAACCAGAGAGAAGTTGGGTTGTTGTGGTTGCAGCTGCTGCGCTTTCTTCGTGTCTTTATCTAATCGAATCACGTGGCTAGTGCTTCTCCACATACACTCAGTGTCTGGGTTTGTTCCGCTTGGAAGAACCGAGTGCTTTCTCGGTATAGAACCATGCATGCTTCACTCTTTGCAACCTTGAGTTCAGAAATCCCTCGGCCTTTTTATTTCGTCTCCGCCAACAACTCCCGACTACAAGAAGCCGACGCTTGGAGGAGGCTCCTCCGAAGTGATGCAGTCTTCCTCCGTCCGTCGAGTTGCTGCAGAGTTGACATCCCGTATATACACAGATCACCTGCTATTGATATGTGATGATATCTTTGACTTTGTTTAGTATTATTCGTTTCGATTTGTTTTGGGGGAAAAAAAAGGGTAATTTGATAAATTGTCGTTATTCGGTAATTGTTTTGGAAGCGTGAAAAGTAAATGTTTATGAAGCTGTATTCTGTTCTAGTATCTCTGTTTTTTTTATTCTGTGGCTTTTTTTTACCCTCCTCTCCTTTGCAGCTAACTTAGTCTTGGTCAGGGTTCTTTTTTTCCCTCATCATCTGTCTGTTTTCATTCTTCTCACAATTGTTTTCCCGCCCAGCTTCCATCTGACAACGAGCACTGATCAAATTCATTTTGTCTCTTTCTCAGTTGATGACCTTTCCTGTGCGCTGGATTTAATAAGGGCTGAGTTGGTGTGGTGCGATGTTGTGCAGGGCAGGGACCAGTGCATGCGCATCTGTGCGTCTGCATAAATGCCCCGCCGTCCTCAACACTGCCCCCTGCCTTGATTCGTTTACGCGCGCCGTGCCAAAACAAAGATGGCGGCGTGTCCAAGTTTGTACTTCGCTTGCAGGTTTGGCGCGCTGCACCATTAACACCGCTGGACCATTTCTCGCCAGTGAGTTCAGCCGGGGGCGTCTTCTCTACGTTCCGGCAGGCTGTTGTGCTATTTTCCTGTCATCTCCTCCCCCCCCCTCCGTCTTCTGCATGCTTCCCCCACCCCCTCTTCTCTACTCAGACCAGATATCCGAGTGCCAGCTCTCCCTCCACTGCCTTCTCACACAGCCTCATTAACCCATTTTTTTCGCGTTGCATTGTGGGATCATAGGGGGCTTTGTCCGGGGAACAGTCTGCAAGTGTACTGGTCTTCCTACTGCAGTGCGGTGTGGGTGCCGTAAAGCTTCGTTTTCTGGCCCTTGTAAAGTTGCTCACGGCTATGTATATAGATTGAACAATAACTAACTTAGGTAAATTTGCTGTGTATGTGATTAAGTCCCGCGCCCAGTTGTCCACGAGTAGGCAAGTGTACGATTTCAAGCATTTCACTCTAATATCGAGGCAAGAAGTCGACAAGATTTTATTGGATGAAATTCTGACGCACGGGAACAATGGGGGAGCGTTAATGCCGTGCAATCGTCTACTTTGATTCGATGCGTTCTTGCAAACCTCCCTCTCCTCGTCCAATGCCGTGTCTTGTCTTGGCGGAGGGATACTATAAACGAAAACGAGCGGGAAACGCCACATGAGATCGTTTTGTAATTTTTTATTTTATTTTGGACGCCTGTAGTAAAACCCATCAATCAGCGGGTTGTGACGTCACAGGCGTGAGAATTAACGCTGCATGTTTAGTCGAGCTTACTTCTCAAGAATAATGAGCCGAACAAAATGCTGATTTGAATTTCAAATGGAAAAGATGCTCGTGTTTAGCTGTTTGCTTGCACACTGGTCTCGGTTGCTACAAATGATATTTGACGTAAGGCCACTTTACTTGTATCAACATTTGGGAGGGCCTGACGTTTCGATCCTAGCAGGACCTTTCTGAAAGGCAGAGAGCCTTTGAGAAAGGCCCTGCTAGGACCGAAATGTCAAATTTTGTTCGCTGTTTGGTCATTTGACTCAGTAAGCAGTTTGGAACATGTTTGCATATTACACTTTACTTTTGAGAAAGGTCCTGCTAGGGTCGAAATGTCAAATTTGGTTCGCCTTTTGGTCATTTTAGTCAGCAAGCAGTTTGGAATATTTTTGCATATTACACTTTACTGGTACTAAAGGATTTCTCCCTTTGAGAAGGTCCTGCTATATATATATACGTCAGGCCCTCTATATTGTTGGAGAATTTCAGTTTCTCTTCAATCTGTCAACATTTCTGTATAGGCCTATATAACTTTTTTGTACGGATAATACTGATGTAGGCCTACTTATAATTTTGATCATTGTAATCGTGCATATTGTAGCATCAATATTCCAATCCTAAATTCGCTTTGAATCCTTGCCTAACCGGACATCTACCGACAAGTCAATTGGTCTGAGATTCCGAATTTATCCTGGTCCTACTCCCAAACAGGTGAGACTTGATCCCTGGCCCTGATCACATCGGAAAAGGACTTGGCGATAATGCGAACTTGATGTCCCTGGGTTGGGCCGAGTAAAGCTGGCCTAAACTCCGCCGCTATCCCCCTAGCAGGTGCAGAGCGGCCGAGTCTGGCAGCAGCGCCACCTCCTGACGTATTTACCTGAGCTCTCTAACCCTGACCGCTCCGCCACTAATCTCTCCCGTTTTGCAAGCAGGTGCTCCCCCCCAGTCTCGCTTAGAATCAAATTTCCTTCGCCTAGTTTGCGGGATCTGGCCCCAACTGCGATCACGCCCAGATATTACGGAAGAGAGAGATCTTTCATGCGGTTGCGATAGGGATTTCGGCTGTCAGGCCCGCACACACCAAGCTTGATACTTCCTTCCTCTGATACCAACCCTTAACCCATCCTCAATCTCAAATGTAAACTCACGAATTAATCCAACCCATCCCTCTTCCCCTCCCCCTAACCTTTTTTCCCCAACCAATATCAGTCTTTAGTCCAAACATCCCTCAAAACTTCCCCCCTTACTATTTTCGCCAATTAAACCTACCCCTAACCTAAATCCGGAACCGCCTGCAATCTATCCCCAGCCTTCTCCCTGAGCTACTCCCAACCTGCCCCCCTCCTACTCCTATCGATCTCAAAAATATGAACTTTATGAAATTTCAAGGGTCGTTCATCACCAGAAACAAAGTTTGCTGAAATCAGTTCACTAGAGTAATCGTATAAAATTGAGCGTTGCTTTGACAAATCGCGATTAATCAGTTGGGTTAATTAACAGATTAAGGATCATCTTTGGAGATTAGAATAAATTGATTTTGTCTTTCACCTTTCCTTCGTGATGCAAACAGCTAGTGTATCATTGTGACTATACACTTAACCCTGGCATGAATCTTGGGCCAACCCCATCCCGTGACCAATGACGAGTGAAGATCAATGAGGTCGAAGGCGTCGAGCCATCTCGAATCGAGAGCAGTTGTCTCGCATTTTATGTGCTCGCATCCACAGGTTACGGCTGGATGTCTCCACCACCCACCACCACCCCCACCCTCTTATATACCTCCCTCCCCCCCTCTCCATGTGTATCTAAGTGTGTAACCCTTTAACGTGCCCCACTAAATAGGCACCCACACTAATGCTGGCGACACCTGCTACCCGGTTGGCGGCCCCCATCCCCAATTCAAGGATGTGTTTTCACCTGTCCTTGTCGAATATCTCCTCGTAGCCCGTCTTCCCTTGCCTCACCCTGCCATCTTACTCAGGCCTAATGCCGGCTCTGTTCGCCTGGTCACGTATCGGAGAAGGAAGCAATGAAGTAGGCGGTCCACATACTCCACGCTACCTCTATACCTTCCTTAGATCTTAAGAGGTAACACGACACGTGCACCAAGGACTGAGGCCGACTGCTTCTCAGCAGATCGGGTTTACTGAGACTAAATGGCTGCGGAGAGGGAGGGAGAGGGAGAGGGAGAGGTTGAGGGGGAAAACGACGGGAGGAAAATTGCCTGAATGGAACGTTGGGCTTGGGCTGGGCTGGGGTAGGTCTTCCCAATCCAACCCCAGTCTAAGATGAATATTGCGGTCCTTAGATAAATTACATGTCTTGTCGTTTAATAACCCGAAGTGCTGCGTCAGTGTATAAACGAAGACATTATATGTCTTACTCTTGCTCTCATTATCACTTGCAACATGTGACGCTATTAACTCCTACACATTTCAGTATATCTTATATTTTAGAAGAAAAAAAAAGTTTCAGAACTAAAATAGGGCTTTGTTTTACTTTGTCAACTCAGCTCAAGTGATATCGAATCTATTCCCATTTCGAAACCTTCTCCTTAAAAAAAAAAGCCGCTGAATTCTTTTGTATCTTCCACTTCCGAAGTTTCTCCTCGGTGAAGCCTGAGACACTCTCTATGTTTCTTTACCACCTTACATCCGGGAACCCTTACTTCCGTCTCTCTTTCACAAAGCATTTTCAACATGAGATCTCCAGTCGACTTTAGTCCGCTTGACGACGTGCCCGGGGTGTAGTGCTTATGTTTTTCTACCGCTACCCTTTGGGCGTTTTTCCCCTCGCACGCCAAGGTGCTGGACCTGGTCCGTGGTGTGGCCTGGACTCCTTCTTTCCCCCCCCCCTCTCCTTCTGCACCGTGCATTATATTCCCTATAATTTCTTTGCCCTGAAGAAGTTAGATGGCCATATCGTGTTACGAGAGAGTGCTAGTCACCCTGCCTATCACCCTACTATTACCCGTTGTTGTGGTGGGTTTGCAGTTCCGTGCGCTCGGCCAGATACTTGCATTGATTGGCCAAGAACTTGCCGACAAAGACCCAAATCACCGGTCTCTCTTTGAGATACTCGATACCTCTACACTGGCGAAAGAGTGGGGGGAAAAAAACCCAATGTTTCCCTCATTCATATGTATGTGTGAAAATTGCAATATAGTTTGACATTTGAGACGGGGGGTAGTGGGGCCCTCCGATGGAGAACACTTAGGGTGATTGATTGTGTTGGCGTGGTTGCGCTGGGTTGGGGGCAGTGCACGCCTTGTGTGAGCAGGGCTGGTTTCAGCCGGCACTGGCCGAGCCCCTGGTATGGTCGGCGGTGAACGACACTACACTCCCCCCTAACCCAAACCCGTTCCCCCCCCCCTACAAACCCATACCATAACGGTAATGTGATTTGCATGCAGGCCCTGCCATACCAACCTTAAATTACAAAATAGAGATTATTGATTAACGCGTTGGCAGTGTGGAGGCAGAGGGCTGGTGTATAAGTAAAATCATTTTACCAAGGCGTTCTGGGTTGGGTTCGGGGGGGATGATAGCTAGCACGGTGGCAGCGGTGGTGCGGATGAAGGGACTATCTGTCTAGCGCATGCGATGGGCGCGTGGCAGAAGCGAGCAGCTTGTCATACGGCACTCGTACACGATTGGGTCAACCTCTGTCGAACAAAAGACAACCTGGGAAAAATAGCTGTACGTCCACCTTAGATCGTAGACTAACGGATGGGCAAACTACGACAAATGTTCCTCTGCCAAAAGGTGTTTAGTTCGTTTCAATGCGGAGAGTTGCGTTCATTCAACGAGGGCGTACCATGTCCATTCATGGCGTGATGTCGTCTCGCTATGCTTGGGTCTGGCCGCTGTATTCGTATTTGGATCGTGCCTGCTCTACGCCTATCACCACGATCAAACTAAATTTAATGACACAGTAAGTGCAGGGCACTTAACTAATTTGATATTAATGCTGGTAACTAACACGAGACGGGTTTCGTACAAGCGGTACCTGCTTTGTCTGTATCGCAAGCATAGTACATCCGCACCCCAGCACAGATAGTCAAGTTTGTCATCCGACATTCGTCCAAATGAACAGGCCTTGTGCACGGCATACAGGCGTCTTTTGTCGCTTAAATTGCCTGTTAATTGTCATTCAAATCTTACAATTCACGGCCCCAAATCTAGTTCAGACCAATTCTATTTCCGAGGCGACGGCACAGTGCGCAATCTATTGACGCACCGTCTATGCGCGACCAGACAATTCAACTCGGAAAATCTTTTAATAGAATCTTCTGCGTCGTTACTTTCGCTGCATCCCAGCGGACGGGGTCTCTATCTAGTAAAGTGTCGACCAAGTAGAATTACGCCCAGCTAATTCTAAGTCTCTTCATTACGCTTTGCAAATATACCGCTTTGTCAAAAGACCGGCAGTGCCTGGCTCTATCGAGGTCTTTTTTTTGTGGACGTGGAAACCATTCTAATCTTATCATTTCGCTTTGCGGAAAAACTGTTTGGTGAAGATTGTACAATGAATCCGTGTCGCATACTCATCTGCTCAAAATGTCTTTCCGAGTCGCAAGATTCCTGGCTTCACACCATTTCTCTCTCGCCGTTATTAAATTTTGTTTCTATAGACAAAACAAAAGCAAACTTTCCGTGTTTTTTTGGGGGAAAGGAGGGTTTTTGGTGGTTGTTTGCAGAGAGGAAAGTGGTTTATTTTTATAATGTAGAAAAAATTGAATTAAAAGTGAATTATTTCACAAGCCACGCGTGGCTTTCCTTTCGAAGATGCAATGGTGGAATAATAGGATTATTTCATCTTTACTGAAGTAAAACCACAATTTACAACGTGTATTTTGTTTATCCTTTCGAGTAATATTTCTTAGCGATTGGTAGATTCGTGTTCTGCCGGTTTTATCTTGAAAACATGAACGCTTCATCACGCTTTAGCAAACTCTAAATTTGTAGGAATATTGATTGAATCTGATTTTCAGTTCGCCTGTATAGCACGTCTAAGCAGGGAAATGTAGATGATTTCTTTAAAATATGTAAAAACATCAAATTCAAGAAGACGTATGACCTCTGTTCTGATTGGACCTGACTTCGCCTTGTCATGTCCATTATTCCATAAAGCTACACAATAATTATTAACAGGAAGTCTTAAAGAAAGGCGTTTTTTTAAGCCCAGCGTTGGTGGAGGTGGTTCCTCAAATTAACGCCTAGAGCCAAAGCAAGGGTTTGGGTAATAACTTATAAGATGATAAAGCTAGCGGGAAGCTTAAACACAAAGAAGTACGGGGAGCAACCTTCTCTATTGACCTCTGTTTTTTGGAAACCATCTAACCGGGAGAACAATATCACATGTGTTTCGATTTCCCATACTGAAGGCTGAGGTGATAGAGTGGTTAACGACTGCAGTCTAGTGCTTGTTTTACGGGGAGCGTTGCGAGGCGAAATGTTCTAAGGCGGCGCTCGGTTGTTGCATCGGCGGTGGTGCTGAGTTGTCTTCCAAGCCTTGCTCGGAGAAGCATCGCACACCACTCTCCTCTCAAAGTCAATAGTCACACTGTGTTTGTTCTCCCTCCCCTGAGTCAAAAGCCAGCCCGATTTGCAAGGAGCGGACTTTTAGTGTGTTAAACGCGGCTCTGTAATTCCATCAATCTTCAGCGAGATATCTTCCTGCGTAAGATTTCGAACTCCGTCGAAACTTTAACTCGTCTCTACTTGTCGTCACGGGGGAGGTGTTTTTTTCGCTGTCGATTCTAAGAACTCAAAATGGTGAGTGTTTCTCGAAACAATTTCTATTTGATCATTAGGGTAGGAATGATTGCTTGGATGATATGTTCCAACATTTGTTCGTTTATACGACAGGGAATTTAACAGGTTTTTTTATATCACTTTCATCGGAGATTGGTTAGACATTTCGAACCTACATTTCTTGCAGCGAAGGTTACGAATTACCTCCAAAATGTAAACTTCAAAATGTCTGCAACTGATGGTGAATTTCTGTTTGCAATTTCACGATTTGCTCCCGAAAACATTGGACAATTTTACTTCATAATTTCGTTCACTTTTTGTTCTCATCCTGCACAATTGATTTGAATAGCTATTTTACTGATGCTCTTAAAAAAAATTCCGTTCGGGCGATTTTGCTTTCTAGTGGATCTTGCAGAAACAACCCTTTTCTCTGTTCACTCTATTTTGGGGACTCTAATGTATGCTGAATTTGAGTTTTCAGGGCGTTTGTAGTGCGTGACTTTTTTTGTAAGTAGTAGGTGTGGAGCCGGTAAGGTATGAAGTATTTACCATGCTGCTTAGAGTTGGAGATAAGGAGCCCGTGGTTGGCGTAAGGGATCGTGCCTGTCATATTTGATGGAAAACCCTGTGTGAATGAACTGGTAAAAACGCCCAAATGTCCACGCTTGCCTACCACCCCACACATCCCAAATGACATAGCGTGACCATTTTTCACGCGTCGGCCGTTAGCAGGGGAAACAACACGGCGGGTGTCCCATGCCTCGCTTAATTCTCTGGTCTGACTTTTCAAACACTCCCCCCCAGAACCTGAGAGTTCGTTTAACACTTGGCAGGCAGGAGCGGGCTCCTGGTTTAGGGGGAAGGTAGAAATTAGCCCGGAGGAAGTTTTACCATGGCCTTCGGTGTTTTCACCCCATCAGTCATATCATGTGTGTGCGAAGCGCTCCCCATCACAAGTACGTGTGTTGTGTGGTGGTGAGGGAGAGAGCGGACGATCAAGCACTTGTCACCACGGTACGGGTTGATGTTAGCGGGTGCACACCGCTCGAGTCCCGGGTAGTAAGTGTCGAGGAGACGGTGTAGCCGCCGGTCAGGCACGGTGGACAAGAGTGTTAATATCCGTAAGCTGTCTTCACACCTAGCGAGACTTCGTCACTATGTCTATTTGCATACGGGGTCTCCAGCCGGGATGCATGCTAAATATATGCACAGCGGTTTGTTTCTAAGATGCAGACTTGGAAAGTCTCCATATCGGTTCTTTTCAGAGCGTGAATTGGACCGGTCAAATTCACGTTGGGTTAGTAACACGTCTCAAGTCATAAGCAAACACGATAGGAATGTTTCCTATGGAGCGCCTCACTCAGTCACAAATTCCATGCATAATTGATGGTGAGCCGATCCCGAGGACGGAAAATGCCAGTCATTTATTGAAAATTAGAATTGATTAGAATCTTATTGATGCAAATTAGTGCGCCTTTCAGTTCATATGTCATTCGCTTTCTCAAATTTGCCCACAAAGAGGACTGAATAGATATGCAATTGCTATTTGTTCAACAATGTGCCATATACTGACTTCATGGTATACAGATAAATACAATGAAACTCCTAAACCTGACATTACAACAAAGATATGATTGAGTCTGCCTCATCTAAGGACTTTCTTGATTGCTTTCTTGAGCTGGTTTACTCTTCTGGTCTGAGCTGGTCTGGTCTTCATCTGTTACTGTTGAATCGTCCTCACTTTAAGACGGAGATGGCAATTGAAGGAACTAGCCTTGACAGGCTTGTTTCTATTATCTAGAGCTTCTATGATTTTAGCTTCAATCCTACTCAGCGCCGACTATAAACTAGGCTTTGGAGTCCAAATTCTGCGAGTGTTCGTTAAAAATAAGTCATCAGGGTTTTCGTGTCTCGCCTCGTCTTAATACCAAACATTTGATTCACTCGCCTCAAAACAAACATTTATTCATACTTTCAATCATGTCTTAGGATTTAAGCCTATGATGCAATTGTTTTTATATACAATTTCCCAGTTGGGAAAGATCAAAATAACCGTTGCAGAAAACCTGATTGTACATTTTCAACTCGACACTGAACAAAATTCCGAAAACCTGCAATTTTTGTCCAAAGAGAAACAATTCTATGCCTGATATTCTACAGGTTTTGAAAATAGGGAATGCGATTCGTATTGTGGGTTATTCTTCTCATCAGACTTTCTTGCAAGGTGGGAAGATTTGAGGGCGGTTTTTTTTTGGGGGGGGTCGAAGAGTTGGGGATGCAGTGGACGGAAACGGGGCTCAGTTCGAGCCGACTTCGTCGAGATGCGGAGAAGAGATGAGCTCGACCAACACTGGGGGCGCCCTTCATTGTATTAAGTGACCGTTCGTTATCTTTCGGACCGGTAATTATCAAGCGCGTGTCTTTGTTCAGGTTTGGTTCGTTAAACATCAGCGTCGCAATGAAGTTCTGAGACCCAAATGTCCTTTTAAAAATGAAAAAAAAATGGCTTGAAATGAAGAATGGAGTCGATGTTGATTTTTGCTGAAGTATCGTGAGTTTATCTTTCGTCTTGTTATCTAATTCTCTTCTGGTCCTTTGTGAATGCAATTGTCATTTCCTCATTTCCTCCCGTGATATCTCTCCGGTTCGAATCCCACCATGTGTGTATATTTACGATGGTTTCCTAAAGGGATTGTTTTCTGTTTATGGTTGTGAAAGGCGTAGCCGTTTCTAGGAGTAGACATTACCCCTGTAAGGAATCATTGCTATTTGAATTAGACATAATTTGCCAGACCATAATTAATATATGTACATTTTCGGGATACATTAGTGATTTTACAAACAAAAACACCTTTTTTCCTCTCTGCCTGGGAAATAGGACTTCAACGAAAATCGTCCGCTATCCAACAAACAGAGATTTTCCGTGATGTCTTTAAGAAACAATGTGTTTCCCTTTTCGCTGTATTTTGGCCCGTATAATCATCCTTTTTCCCAACTCTATTGAACACAATGTACACATCACAGATCCATCCAATGGTCTGTCTATTCTCATTCCTCCATTCACAAATCTCTCTTTACTTCACCTCTGATATGTTTAGGCGCAATCTCTTTAAGATTCCAAACCTCAGACGTCTCAAATTTCGATAATTTTTCTTTCTTTAGACACAGAGTCCCCCCATCTTTTGGAAGCGATTTCAAGTCCTTTTTTTGGGGTGGAAATTCAACATAGTATCAACTTCTTGCGCTGTCGAGTCGCCTTGAATGGGCTGCCGGGTCTCCAACAAAGTCTATGTAACAAAGAACCTCATAACGACCTTCCACTATAGACATTCTACAAGAGGGAGAAAGCAGAAATTTGAAAAGGATTGAACCAAGCAAACGGAGAAAATTGTACTCCAAAATGTGATTTGCACTCAAGAATGGAAAAGGGAGAAAAGACGATTAAGAATGAGCGAGCTTGATAAACAGGCGGTAGCTTTGTCCAGTGGGTTCCCCTGCCTTTTTAGGTCAACTTGGACTCGGAGTGAGGTGGCTAGTGCGGGGAGCTTAAGGCACTATTCTGCGCTGTTCCGCCCTAGATTCAACTAAGCGGATTATCCGCGCTGGTCTGTGACCGACTGTGAACCCACCCCAACTCATTATGCACCGCAGATCATTTTTTTTTTTTTTTTTTTTTTATAAAAAAAGGCCCGAATAATATTCCACTATGGTTTGCAATTGCAAGTGAATATTTTTGATTTGAAGTGTTTTCAATTTCTTGTTGAGCGGTGGCGTGGGGTGACTAACCTCATTGGCTATTGTGCTCTAGCCGAGTCTCTCTGTGAACAGCTCCTACCGGTAGGAATGTCAAAGGCAAAGTCGACCATAACCCGGCTGGCAGTGATCCTATTATAATACAAAAATACAAATGTATGACCCCCAGTTTCATAACACCTCTGTGTGGCTGGCTATTTTAACCTCGTTCCGAAAACCTCTTACAATCGAGAAAAAAAAATAGGTTATAGTCTGACTGGCAGTGAAAATTGTTGTTGCGTTAGCTGCAATATTTCAGCATAAGCGTAAACAAAAATTGCAATTTAAACTTCTATAAAAGAAAAAAAAAATTACAAAGAAAAAAAGTGGAAAAATATTCGGAAATTCAAATACCGTCAGCTCATTCATGGTTGATCTATTCTCAAGAGCCCATGGTCCACTTTCACATTTCTCTTGAAAACCACTCTCTCTCTCTCTCGCTTTCTGGACAAGCCCCTCCCATCTGTACATCACCATGGCGACGCTTTCCACCGCCACTCATAGGCTGCTCGGCCGCCCTCCCATTTGCATATTCAACCTCGGACGCAAGAGCCCCAACTTGGCGGGATGTTCCCCATAGCATCGCGCGCACTGGGAGCGCTGTTCAGCCCTGAGAGCGATGGGAGATTGGCCCGGTGCGATCCATTGCACGCTATAGACCGAGCACACCTGAGTCTCTGATTGAGAAATGACACTGATAGATTGGGCGACCGAATAGCAGGAAGAATCACGTTCTGTCTTTGCAGCGAACATAAACAAACCAGAGGCGAGTTTTAAACCTCCCAATTTGCTTCGGCTTGTGAATCCACTTTGCAGATTTTCGTTACCTTCTACAAATCAATTCATTATAAAACCATTGCTCTCCTATCCATCATCTCGACTATTTCGAGAAAAAAAATAAAACTTGTTGACCAATTTGTATCATCTTTCCTAGAAATATTGTTTGCTGTTTATTCAAGACAACACAATCCATTTCATTCTGTTTCGATTCCAGCTTTGAATGACAGGCTGATTCTAGCTGATGTCATGATGACGTCAGTCAAAGGCTTGTAATTATTGGGCCTTCAATGTTTAACAGAACGGCCTAGAAAATGGTCAATGAGCTGAGTAGATATCTCTAAGGTCGTCATAATTATTTCATCTTCACGTGAGCAAAACATGGCAAGTTGCAATTGCACGTTGTTTCATTCACACGATTTTCCCTTCACTTTGATCAGCAAGCCTTCCCCTCATCGGAGCAAAGTTCTAACGTTGTGAACTGTCAGGTTTTCTGTTGGTGAATTCCGTTCCGATTATGCATGGGTATAAAGTTGATATAGGATCCCATCTGAGCTCACAATTTCAAATTCTAAGAAGCATCGAGTATTCGGTCAGGTGTAGGGTTGCCAGCGAGGTTGATTCAGCTTTCTGCTTAACACGTCACTTCAGTAAGATATCAGAGTGTGTGTTGATCAACCCTTCAGTCTCGCACCTGCAACAACTGGACACGAGGTTGTGACAGGCCAACCCCCACCGACCCGATACAAATCAATCCTAGGTGGTGACCTTTGACCTCTGTCCCCCCACCGTCCCTGGACATGAGGTCAGTCGGGGTCATCTGGACCCAATGAAAGGTAATCTTAGTTTAGCGGGTGTCTTCATCAATTGAGGTATAGCTATCAAGTGTGTGGGTCAGGCTAGAGCCAATATGTCACACACTGTAAGCTGATAGTGGAGATGGAGTTACGGTGCAGTTGTTGGTGCAGTGCCCAACGCTTCATGCGTCGAGTCTTATTTCACCCATTTGTCGATTGCTGCGAATATGCAGGGAAATAGCGAGTTAGTCTCCTCCGTATTGCCCCTTGCCTTCGCCTTGATTACCGCCAAGGACGGTCAAAGATACCGCCGCCATCTTGGAAATCTTGTCACGTAAGCCAGCGAAGAAGCACAGACCAAATCGGATGATTAAAGTATACGCCGTGGACCAGTGTAAGAGCCGTGTTATGTGCGAGCGATTTACTGAAGCCCTCCGTTCTACACGCGGCGACAGAAAGCCTTAATTATAACATCCTCATTATTCAAACCTTTCAAGTGAAGCGCCAAAGCGCCCTCTATCGATCATCAAATGTCAATAAAAGTGTTTTGTTTAAAACATGAACGTTTCTTTCTTTTTTCAAGAAAATGGCGCTTTTGCAGTTAAACGACCTGATGAAAATACAATACTGATGTCGACTCCAGTGTAATAATTCGGCCCAGTTTTTTGTACCTGTTTATTATTTCATAAAAACACCAGATCTTAATTTATTTTAAAAGCGCTGTTTATTACTAAAGACGTGAGATCATTTGTGAGTATTGTCCAGATAACTTGCTAGTTTCTTGATAAGGATATGCCTCTTTTGTTGCATTTGTATAAATGTGTGTTTCACGTCGAGTTTTCCTGAAGTCTCCTGTCGATCGGATATCAGTGGCGGTTGAAGTGTTAGCAAATGTGTAGCTTCGTATACGGGCTAGGGCTTACGTCCTTCTCAATCCGCTTTTAGAACTCAATTTAGCATTTCCTTTACTCTAGATGTGACAAGACTCTCCCCCTCTTCTCTCTCACACACTCCGGCCTCTGTCCTACTTACAATATCTGATGTTATACCCTCTCGTCGCTTTTGTGCTTTCCTACAACTCTTCCTGATCTCAACCCATATAGATAGCATCGCGGCAATCATCTTTACTCCACTAGTTGCCTTTCGACAAACCTCCCGGCGCCATCGCTTTTAGTACTGCCAGCGCCTTGAGCACTTTCCTCCTTTCTTTTATAGATTAGGCCATCTCTCGCTGACCAAGCAAGACGGCATAGATACGCTGCCCTACAAACCAGCGACTTGATTGACGTCTAGTCCTCACCAGCCAATAGCAGGCCGTCACATTTAAGGCGCCAAATGCTTCCTTTTTTTCACACAACTCGCTGAAAATGCCAATAGTACGTCGGTCAGTCCCATCAACTTTAACACCAAAGTTCGATCGATTATTTGATCTTATTAACGTGTTCAATATACACTTGACACGAGGCTTAAAAAAACCCATAATGTTTTACCAGCAAATGATACAGTCATATATAGCGACCCCACCTTTTAAAAGTTGAGTAGACACGATGTCATTATTATTCGAAAAACTGTCTTCATTCTTTTTCGTCTAGCTTTACAAAAATAAACTGTGATGAGTTCTCGTTCAACTTTCGCATAATTGCAAGGCATTCGTAACGACGGATGTGGTATCTTTTGCGTGGCCAAGTTGTACACATGATGAGTATGAAAGTGATTTTCTACTCACCACAACAACACTAAACATGTAGAGGATCTGACGTTTCGATTCTAGCAGGACCTTTCTCAAATTTAAAGGCGGTTCAGAAAAATCCTGCTAGGATCGAAACTTTAGCTCCGGTCCATTTTTCAGGTGTTCATTTTGGTCATTCAAATGAGCGAATAGTTGGCAGAATTTTGTATAGTAACTGAAAACAGAACAAAAGTCATCGTCTGGTGCCGTGTCTGTTCTATCATGATACGAAAGACCCATTCTTGACTGTTTTGAAAAGTGTTCTTGGAGTCATAATAGAGAGTGTCATTTATTACATCCACGGACGTTCTCTTTGACCTTCCCCTAGCTCGTGTTTCTTCCATTTTTCTTCCATTGATGGAAATCCCCTAAATGGGAGTTCTTTCCACATAACATGGCGAGAGAACTGTCTGTTCTTGATTATGATTTCTCGAAGCATTTGCCTGTGAAACCTCACCATTGAATGTTCTATATAGATCTCCATGATGCTATATACTTTGCAGCTAAAACAATCAGGAAGATTGGTCTGAATATTTTAAGGCCCAATACAACATTGGGAAAATCGGAAAACATCGATGTCAACAGATTTCCTTCTAATTTACACAGTTTGAAGATGGTCATGATATAGAATCCTCATGTTGAAATCTTACGGTGTGGGATGCTGTATTTATCGAGAAATCTTCACTCAAACATCGACGAATAGTTTATTACTCACGAGTAATAAACTATTTCTTACATTACAGAACGGTGCGTAAACCATACTTTTTTTTTTACTTTTTCTACTTTCTCAGATTACCATTTGAGCTAAAACCTTCGCAGGATTTCTTTTTTAGGAATGTTTAATGGTTTAACATACAAACTATTATATATAGGGCCTTCAAAAGATTCATAGATGAGAAATCACGATTCTTTTGAAATATACAAGAAGTTTTGTTTGCATTTTTTAAAGCCCCCTACACAACATTGGTAAGATCGACGAAAACAATTAATGTTCAAAGATTTACGCGAAACTTATACAGTTTGAAGATGGTTATGGGAGAAACCTAAAATGTTGTATTTTTGGAGAAAAGAGTAAAGAAATCATTTACGTCTCACCCCTAGATCTAAACGTTTTTTCGGAACAATTCGTTGAATGCTGCATTTTCGCGAAACAAATGAAGCGGTTTTCACTATTTTCTCGAGACTCGGTTGGCGGATTGAGCTGAAATTTTCACAGGTGTGCTATTTCATGCATATGTTGGATCAGACAAGGTATGGATGCTATTCTTTGACCTCGACCAATGTTGAGTGAAATGGTGTTGTAGGTTGGAGTAGGTTGTAGTCGATCGCCGCTGATGTGATCGTGAGGAGGTTTCTAACCTTGTAGTCGTGGGTCTACAAGACGCCTAGTCGAGGCACTGTGGCGCACCGTGGCGTCCTTTTACCTGCCATCTCAGCGGGGTCCTAGCCACATGGCTACGGTCATTTCGAGTCTCGGCTCACCTTCCTAAAACAACACGGCTATCCACAATGTCTCAAACTCACTGCTATGATTTTAGGAGTTGAGTTACTGTCAACTGATCAAGGGCATCGCCGCATTGCAAGCTGCTAGTTTTTTTTCTTCTTATTGTATGGAGTGGGAAAAAAAATCACCAACACAAATTAACGGAGCAGGAATCCTTCAAGAAATTGGGTTTGAATCTCAAGAGGTTTTGCAAAAAAAAATCATTTTTGGAAAGATTTGGAACAGAGGCACAAGAGTGTTTATATTTCTAGGGAATCGCAACTTTGCGGTTTACAATATGCGGCTTCGTTTTATATATGTGTATCCTTTACAAAGCTGTGTATTTATTTATTTTTCTGCCGGCCGAAGTGTTTCCAAACTCTCTGAAAGAAACTTGGAGACGCGCCGGGTGCCAGGAATCCTTGGCTGTAGGATTCTAATTGGTTGCTCTCCGTCCGTTCCACGCCGAAGAACTCCCAACATTTCCGCTGGGATTCGAGCAAAAATAACAAATCCCGCCCCGACTCGCCCATCGGATGTAGACTGGGCCTGGTTAATTGCACGAACAAGAAGACTAATCTAATTAGCTCTGTCTAATCTATTGCTTGATCCCATACCACCTGAAATTCCAATTAATTACGCTTTGTTGTAAGCACACGTCGCGGCCGAGCGCAGGGGGGTATGTTATAGTCTCTTGATGGGACGCTACTGAAGCTAAGTTGTAATTCTCAATATTAGTATTATAATTAGTAGTGAGCTCTTGTGGGGGGCGTCCCTCGTTAGCTTTTGTCCACACCTGTGGGTAATTAAGAGGTTAGCCTTAGGACACCGGTCGACTGACCATACCCTTAGGTTTTAGAGCGAGCTAGGGGTGGGGGGGGGAGGGGTGGGGGAACACAATTTATCTTCCTAGCCGGGTCGAGCAGACGGTCCAAAGAAAATGAATTAGTGTTAAGATCAGCTGCGTGAAGAGGGCGAGTCGAAATGAGTAATCGAGGCCATGGTTGGATGGGGATCTAGAAAATGATGGTGGAAACATTACGGGACGGTGCTGCATGTCAACCTGTGAAGATATGAGTCACAAAGAAAACAAACAGTTCAGGTGAAGTTGGATAATTTCATTAATTCATTATTTGAGTTGATAGTCTAACCGTATTGCAGCGCCCATCAGCTTGCGATGCTCTGAGGCTTCGTAAAGCTAAGCATATTTATTTACCGGAGCGGAGAGGCTTGGTATCAAGATTTCGCGAAGATGGCGGGAGTTGAGAGGAGGATGACCGTTCGATAACTGACAATGACCCTCCGGAGTTTATCCTCTCTTTCTCACCTCGACATTGGTCTAATTCAATTGATGCTTCCTCGTTAAGAAATTCCCCTGTTGTCTTTAGATTTCCTAGCCAGGTTAATCAGTGCTAAATTAATGACCTGATTGCCGCAGTCAAATAAAACATAACTGACTTTGAAGCCCAGGCGAAATTGAAAGGTATAGGCTTATACTTCCCTGGTGCCTTTGAAATCCCTAGTTTAATTTTTAATTTCCCAGAAGTAGGAGATGAAATCTAAGATTTTTCCTTCCAACTTTTAATGAGATAACTGGTGAATAGGTAGCTTTTAGCGAGCTTAATCGTGGAGTTACTCCAGAAGGGTGGAGTTTTATCATTTTAGCTCATCAAATAAACATCTTCTTACAATCGATCATTAAGTGATTATACTAAACAACGATTTATCCAAGCCGTCTTAGCTATTGCATGTCTTCTTCATGGTACGATGACTATTCCGGGTTCAGCGGTGGTTAAGAGGAGCATCGCAGCGTGTAAGTTGCAGGTGTGTTGCCGGCGTATGTTCCGAGCGTCCCCGGTAAAATCCCACGAGCTTCTTGCATGAACTCACCGCAAATCGGACGCACGATCCGTGGGATCGCACGCAGGTGTGCTCGGTCGGGTTGGAACCAGCGGACTCGGTCAACGCTTAGCGGTTAGGTCAAGCGTGGTGTACCGTCTGGATAACCCGCGCGCTGCACTTTTTACTACCGCGCACTTAATGAGCAAACCGCACATTACTCAGCCAGGACCTCCTCAAACTAAAAAAAAAACCTCCACAATTCACGAATTCCTCACCAGTATTGAAAGGTTTTATTCGCATAATCAGAATTTTCAAGAGCGTCTTTAACCTTTGTAGCTTCGTATTCAGACGTACTCTCCACGGATCCTTTGAGAAACATTTTGTGTGGCTATTCCTTATTAACAAACAATAAACCCAATATCATACATTAAATATTCAAGCCGGTGCAACCATGTTAGATTATGTTTTTAAAGAGGTATTCGGAGACCGGGTCTAAGTCTGGAGTGCGTCTGAAATTTGGGTTTGAAATTCAAACCGCCAGTTAGTTTGTTGTTCATTGTCGGATCCCGAGTGGAGGCTGCGTGTGTTTCAATGCAACTCCGAATGCCACTGGCTAGTGGCTACCCCTCTCCCATTCGTTACTTGCAGGGAAATCCAAGCGTAAGGGTGTGAGCATGATTTGAGATGTTATAATATTTGGTTTGGTTAAGCTTATATACCCGGGGAAGGTTAGTCGGCGTCTCCCGTTTCGCGGACCACGGTTCCAGGTCCATGTTGGGTGGCTTTTGCTAATGTTTTCACAACAGTGTGCGGTCCGATTGGGTATCATTCTGCTATGATTTCATGGAGTCATTAGTTGGGACAAGGCAGAAGCAATCAGTGGCGACTTTTTGAGTTCCCGCGTACGCAGAGGGACGCAGACTTTTTTTGTTTTGCTTGGGAAAACAATCAGCGCTGGGATGGGGATTGATATCTGCAATCCCATTTGTGACCCGCCACATCATAATGAGGAATAACTCCCACTTTTGAGATTTTAAGATTTTCTAATGATGTGAAAGAGTGTACCATTAACTTTCAAATGATATCAAATTTTCCTCCAATAGGCCTACATTAACTTTCCGAAAATACCAAGAAAATAAAATATTGATTTTTTAATCGAATTGAGCTGATACTTTGACTTTAGGCGTTGTTTACTCGAAAAGTGTTTTGGTGGGATATTCCTCATGTCGCTGTGCTGGGTCACATTTGCGTGTTTTTGTCCAAACATTCCTTCCAGAAATACAACTACGTGTTTCAGTAATGTGTTCCATGAGCGAATTTAAAGGCCCCCAAAACATTGCGAAGATCGGGAAACATCGATGCGTACAAAAGTCCCTGTAATCTACACAGTTTGTAGATGGCCATGATAGAATCCTCATGTTGAAATCTTACGGTCCGGGATGCTGTACTTCCCTAGAAATCTTCACTCAAACATCGACAAATAGTTTTTAACTCGCGAGTAATAAACTATTTCTTACACTACAGGCCGGTGCGAAATCCGTGACGTTTTTTTCCCCCTTTTTCTACTTTCCTTTAAATGAAGGAGAATTATGCCTTTCCAAATCTTTAAACCTTTCCTTCCTTTAAAGATCACACTCCTAGGACCGTTATTTCCACTATGAAATATCGTTTTGAAAACTGGCTACTTTGACCTTTTTCCTCGTCTTTCTTATTTTGTTAGAGGGGGGATAGTTCGTCATTTTCGTGGGTTGAATAAACTTGGGGTGCGGATAGATTAAAGATGGCGATGTGGCGCTAGGCCTGTAACAACATTTTGAAAGATGACAGAACCAGGCGTTTTTCATCTGCACTCGATGCAAGATTTCAAATTGATTGGAACTGATATATTTAGAGTGAAAATAGAGATGCCTTCTGAAATAGAATTTGGGGCATCTTATTGAGAAGCGAACGAAAATGTAAGATCTATCGGTCTGTATCATAAGAGTTCTTTAAAGTTGTTATTTAGTGAGATTTGAACGGTGGTTGGTGGGTTGGCTCCGCTCGGGTCGTGGGATTTAAAAAAAAACCCATGGTGTTGACATTGAGGTGCACGTTGTGTTGGTTTGGGGAGAGGAAAGTAGTCCAAAACGTGCTTTTGGCCTGAAATTGCGTACCATTAGCACCCAGTGGGCACCTGTTTGGCCAGCTAACATCCCAGACTAGCGTGTCAAGTAGCGGGGACATGGGTGGGGGAACCCGGGGGTTCTGACGAGCAATCGAACACCACCACGCGCTACGGGAAGCACGCCCTGCCTGCCTGCCTGCCTGCCTGTCTGCCTGCCTGCCTGCCTGCCTCCTTGCCTCCCTGCCTGCCTGCCTCCCTGCCTCCCTCTCTGCCTGCCTGCCTCTTTGCCTCCCTGCGTGCCTGCCTGCCTGCCTCCCTGCCTGCCTGCCTCCCTGCCTCCCTGCCTCCCTGCCTCCCTGCTTCCTTGCCTCCCTGCTTGCCTCCCTGCCTGTCTCCCTGCCTGCCTCCCTTCCTGCCTCCTTGCCTCCCTGCGCTGCCTCCCTGCCTGCCTCCCTGCCTACCTCCCTGCCTGCCTCCTTGCCTCCCTGCGCTGCCTCCCTGCCTCCCTCCCTGCCTCCCTCCCTGCCTCCCTCCCTGCCTCCCTCCCTGCCTCCCTGCCTGCCTGCTTCCCTGCCTCCCTGCCTCCCTCGCCTGCCTCCTTGTCTCCCTGCCTTCCTCCCTGCCTCCCTGCCTGCCTCCCTCCCTGCCTCCCTGCCTCCCTGCCTCCCTGCTTCCCTGCCTCCCTGCCTCCCTGCCTGCCTCCTTGTCTCCCTGCCTTCCTGCCTCACTGCGTGTCTCCCTGCCTGCCTGCCTGTCACCCTGCCTGCCTGCCTGCCTCCCTCCCTCCCTGCCTCCCTGCCTCCCTGCCTGCCTCCCTGCCTGCCTCCCTGCCTCCTTGCCTCCTTGCCTCCTTGCCTCCCTGCCTCCATGCCTCCATGCCTCCCTGCCTCCCTGCCTCCCTGCCTCCCTGCCTCACTGCCTCCCTGCCTCCCTGCCTGCCTCCCTGCCTCCATGCCTCCCTGTCTGCCTGCCTCCCTGCCTCCCTGCCTGCCTGCCTGCCTCCCTGCCTCCCTGCCTCCCTGCCTGCCTCCCTGCCTCGAAATCCCCGATGCTCGCTGACTGACCGTCACCCAAGCCACAACCCCAGCTAGCTGACACTTGGTCCGTAGGTAGACCAACCAAGGCCAGTGACCAGGGCGGAATGTGAACCCTGCCCTGGAGTTCACACCTATTTCAGGCTGTGGTTCATGTAATAGTATCGCTATATCAATTCTGGTTCAAAGCGCACAGCAGTGCGTGCAATATTGCTCGTAATTCGGACTGACAGGGTTGGTTAGCCACAAAGCAACGGAGAAATGATGGTCATATTATGTCAAAGAGGCGAGTCAGCCCCTTACATCAAAATGCACGGGTCTCGATGTAAGCTCGGCGTTGGACTCGACCAACATCAAACGGCCGACTAAGTTAAGTCTGATGCCAAATGCTAGATAAGCATCGTGGGCTACCAGACTATACCAAGGAAATCGACTAGATTGAAAAAAGCAAAGATCACAGGGATTAGTTGAACAATGGGTAAAATTCGGACTCCTATTGGAAATGCTTCAACACTAGTATAAGAATATACTAAACGGTTTAGTGTATCCAAAAAATGATCCATTTTGTGGGAAAGAAATTATGCATCTGAACTGTTCCGACGTTAGGCCCTAATGAGATAAATGGATCTTTTTTGTCGACAGAAAATAACGAAGTGTGCCACATGAGAAAGCGACCGAGTCTAAAAAAGCATTTCTGCGAATTGTTGTCGGTCTGACTGATTGTAGCCCTTCGGTTGTTCTAGGGCACATGTTCGTATTTGGCCAGGCAATTGTTCGCCTGGGCTCGCATCTTCTTAGCAAGTTCATAGGTTTTTTTCCCCCCTCTTTTTTTCTTTTTAAGTAACAACCTGTTCGCCGCACGTGCAGGGAGGGTGGGAGACGGTGGAGTGAGGCCGTCTCTTTGGCTGTCGGCCCGGGCACAGTCATGTAGAGTTACCCGCCCTATAGTGGGTTCGCACGGGGCCCGGGTTGTTACCGAGACGGGGAGGGTGTGTGCGCGAGGCCCTGAGACCGGGGCCCCGGCGTGCTGCACCTCCTAGTACTAGCCGGGGTCTATTCACCTGCTCCTACTTCGCCACGGCGTGTGGTGTGGTTTCTGATTGGATTACAGACCAAATGGTGCTTCCACGCCGGCACATTGACCGTCTACCAGGAGGGTAGGGGCTTGACTCAACACCAACTACATCTGTCTGATACTGTGTCGCTAGGTCATTCGAAAGTAATTGCATTTTTGTTTCGCTCGGCGAATGAAATCTTGATCACGACCAAATTTCTTTCTTTTTTTAAAAAGATTTTTTAAGATTTCGAGTTTGGTTGCCACACTTAGATTTCTCAGTTTTATAATTATGTCTGGTTATAATTCTTTCAGCTTTACTTCCATGCAAGTATACTCCGGAAGAATAAGATAATAAGTATTACATTAATTAAGATAAACATTGTCCTGATATTGAATTAGAACATGATTGCGAAGTGCGGTTTACTTCAAGTTGGTTGAAGATGAAAACATGTTCTTGGTTTATTTTACAGTCTCTCATCGGTCTTAGGAATCACTCCTTTTATTTTTAAGAGCAATTATTTTGGTCTTTCACTACGAGAACTGCTGTCCAAAGGGTCGGGTGTCACGGGGGCAAAGTATCTTCTAAAACATCTTCGTTTGAAACTGCGAGGGTCGGTGGGATGCAGGGGTAACGACCGCGCCTCAATCCAGCGGGCTCGCCCGTGATGGCTTGACCGTGAACTGTCGCTCGCTGCCCCACCAAGGTGAATGAACGCTCCGCTGAGGTTACCCCCAAAACTCCCGTTGATTCCGATACACAATCACCCACAACACGTCGCGTCTTTAATACCCACCCAATCACGCTGATTTCTCGCCAGATACGACTTCAATTTACAGCTCGAAGATTCTGGATCATATTTCGTGTTTTTTTTATTTAGAATAATTCTCATTTTTTCACAAACTATAGGCCTGGAGGTAAATGGATACGCGCGCCATATGTGCATATATCTATAGCTCTCTATGCTTGCACCCCCTTGACGATTGTAGAAAGACTTCATTTTTTTGTCTCTTGGTGTTTTGTAAACACGGAGAAGTCAACAGCGCCCTCACTAGTTTTGTTTTGTTTGTGTAATACAACACCATCCTGGGATTTGAAATATGCGGCAATTCATTCCACTTGGCAGAGAACTGTCTTGTTCTTAAAAATCTGAAGGAAAAAAAATTATGATTGTGTGACATTTTTGTTTAATTATGTGATCAAAATCTAACTCATTTGATAAATAGTTTAGTCTGAGGTTTACTGAAATCGATTCTTTTGGAGGTATTTCAGCTCTGTCTTAAAGAGTTTTTTTTGTGGTGGTTTGACATTGAGCTGAGTCGACCTTTGAACCCGCCCAAGTTCAGCGCGCCCTCCCGCGACGAGACAGGTGCTACTCCCGGTTACTGACCGAGATAGCGGCATTCTATAGCGGGGCATGCTCGCCTCTTTGATAGTTAGCAATTTGAGGAATTAGCGAACACAAACACGGCTGGGCCGATCAGGGCTGCAAGTGTCACATCGCAACAGGGGGTAGGTTGCATGCCCCAACCAGCACGCTGTGGCCATTCTTTATCCAGAGGGCGTAAGGGGCTCGCAGACTGACACGGCCGTGTACTGGAATTCGGCACGCGTGTTTAAAAGACGGTTTATCAGTAGACGGTTTCTGAAAGCAGTTTGGCTCAGAGACCGCAGTTAGGGCATGTTGCTTCATGGCTAGGGTCTGTTATTCTCCATGAGTCTTTCCCGTGACACCTGAAATTGTCCTCTCTCAAATGGTGCAGCTGCACGAGTTAATGTCCAATGTCTACAAATTTACGAGCAGACCTACGGGTGACTTAACCAAACTTGAAAATCAACTTGGAAACTAAAATACTTGATTGAATTTTTCAAATGTCATTCTTCGATACGTTCGATTTGTGTGAGGTTGAAAACCGCAGGTTGGCCTTTTAACGCTATCCCTTGTCGTAAGACTAAGACCAACATTTGTCAGTAATGTGCTTATTAATCATAAAGATTTTAGAGATAAAAACAAAGGATAAAACCCCGACAAACAAACAAACAAACCAATTCAATTCGGAAAGCCATTCGGTAGTGGTACCCCCCCCCTCCCCTATGGAAAGAGAATATCCAGATCTGTGCTAGACAGTTATCAGGGATGGTGTGATGTGACGCACACGTTACACTGTCTGTCGGCGCGTTGTATCTTTGCAGAACAGTCGTGAACATGACTGTCGGAACACGCAGTGTAATATTGCAAGGAGGTAATGCAATGCAATGACTGCTGGTCAGTCCACTCAATGATGACAATCCCTCTGATAACCCAGTCATTAGTTGCCGGGCTACTAACGCTTGTCGTAGATGGTGGGCTTTTTAGGCTGCTCATATACCCCTCTACACTAGTCAGTCGAGTTGTCCTCGTTCTCTTCCGAGCTAAACTCACTCCGTTCGTCTATACGTTCGCCACTCCACCTAGCCTTTACAGGGACTGATAGAAGAAACATTGTATCATTTTCCTCGTCATTACAGATACTTCGCGCGTTTGTTTTCAGGAAGAACGTCATGCTTCCTTGAAAGACCCTCCCACGATTCAAACGCCATACTACGCCAATCTTCGCGACGTGTGTGGACTTTCAGGGAGCGAATAATGATTCTCATGAAACCTCCATTTTCCTGCTCCAACGCGACTAACAGCATTCTGTTTCGCGTTTTCTCTAATCAACATACATTCCTTTCTTTAATCTGCCTGTGGTTTCCGAATCATAGGACTGAGTCTAACTGTAAGATTTCTCGTTTGGTTTCTCTGTGACGTCGGCAAGTGACGTCGGGGGTGACGTCACCGGTCCGGTCCATCCTTCATCACTGGGTGTCTCAGTGCCGTGGTGTTGCGGGACTTTGGCCCTGTGTGTGGTCCCTTAGGGGTGTTGGGGGAGGGGGAGAGGGGGTGGGGAATTATTCCAAGTGAAAAACCCAGTTTCCTTCAAGGCCGCTACCCCGTGGAAGGATTATTCACGCATGCTTAAATCCAACAGCCCCATCCACTCATTACATAACAGCATGGACCAACTTTATAAACAAAGCACATTGCTTACCCATCCATAGTGCCAAAGTCAAACTTTCTTTCCACGTATCATTCAGCAGTGGCTCCTTGACAACACGTTCTACATTTAAGCCCCGTTATAAAGAGCGCTACAGAAACCTTAGGACATGATTGAAATTTAAAGTGCTTCAACAAGGGCTTGGTCTACTTGTCGTGTAATTAAACACTGAATGCCCAATGCCTTGTCCGATTGCCTGCTGAACAAACTACTACAGGCAGCCCAGGCGGGATTCGAGCCCGCGATTCGTGCTGTCTAGTGCAGACGTCTTATCCACTAGACCATCGAGCAGGCCGGGGTCGTGTGGCGGATTCAAACCTGTGATCTATGATTTACGGTGCGATTATATAAGCATGGAGTTACAAGAAGGCCCTATATTTCCCATGATTACTGTAAGGGAGCCATGTTGATTTCCGTGTGAACAATCTAGATTCTTCTCAGACACGTTAATCTTGACCAATCACCCGTGGGTGAGTCCGTCGTGAACAGCCCGCTCTGAACACGCTCAATTGCGTCCACAAATCGAATTAGAGGGTCCATCCCTAAGACAATTAGCAGTTGAGTGTTGTGGGTTTTTTTTGGACCCTAGAATTCCACGTGGCTGTCTATATGGTATGCCCATGGTCTGTCCAACCGCTTTCGTGTCGACACGACACAGCTGTGTGGAGTAAGGCCATGCATGCACGAGGCCGGTTGGTTGGACCTATGGTTAGACCAATGGTTGAACCGTCGTTGGAGCGTGGTTGGAGCATGGTTGGAGCTACATGACAAGACCTGTTGTGTGTCGGCGGCTTGATTAGGTCAGGTTTTGACAAGATACTTCTTGGAATTTAGGAACAGTTTCCAAAGGACATTTTTCCGCCCCGTTAGGTTTCCGTGCATGGTTGAACGGAAAGTATCCACGATCCCTTTCGGCCTGGTAGTTTTACATCAAGGTCGCTGTAACCATTCGTTGCTCTATGCAGTAACTTAGCAAGGAACGCTAGTTAGCCTTCGTTTCCACAGGACTTAATTTTGATATTTTCTTCAACTCAGCCTCGGTAGTTTGACGAAATTAAGTCCTGTGGAAACACGGCTTTTATCCCCAAAAGGAGGCCTATGATTGTTACGAGTTTTCGCGTATTTGTAGGCCTTATATGCAGTCGTGTGGATCTGAGATGATCGTTGTTTGATTTCAAATTTCGAAGGACCGCAACTTTTCGATTGGGAGGGATAACGGTTTATGATGTAATCAACGAAGTTGAGGAGTTTCCCAATTAACGGACTGTGTGCGTGGTTACACCACTCTTAATTGATGCGCTGTGTATAAAGTGTGTTAGTGTGACCGGATTGCTGGGGTGTAATTGGCACTTTACCGGCCACAAATTGGGTGCCTCTTCAGTCAATACTGGCGGGGCAAGTCTTAATCTGCTCCACTTTGTTCTCTGCTGGTACTCTTGTCCTCAGTAACTGTCCCCACTACCACCACCCCGGTGAAGGGGTTAGTCACTATTCTCCGACTGCATCTTATCCCGTGTAGGACCGCCCACAGTGCTAACCTACACGTTGAGAGAGGGCCTAGCTAATATACCGTGGTCAGTATTACAAGACACTGACAAAGACTTACAAGTTAGGATCAATACAGCACACTTTTTCCTCTTTCAGCGAGGCCCGGCATTCTCCGTTGTGCAGCTTTGGTCTCACGAGAAAGACCCCCTTAACCAGTTCACTTGTTCAGCTTTGAAGACTCCTTGGAAAAAAAATCAAACTTCTTTCAGTTGCGGTGGGGGTCATCACAAAGGAATGCTATTGAGGGGGACATCCAGGGTTGGTCAGGGGGCTGGGTTTTGGAGAGACCCATTTGGTGGGCCATCTTCCCTCCCCTCCCCATCACCTCCTTCGCCTCCTCCGACTAGATTAGGAGATAAACAGGGGAGAGTTGCTCATTGCCAGGATAAATAACAAAACACGGTGCGGCTAAGCTTGTTATTGTCAAACGGAGGAGTTCCACATTAGGAGGGGATGCAGCTCACGAGCAAGAAATTATCTCACAACAACAACAAGCTAAGAGGAAAGTTGCACTAGCATCCAGTTTACCTCATAGTGCAAAGCATCGCTGAATTATCCATTATCTATCGCTGCGGTTTGCAGTTAATAATTGAAATTCTAAGTCCACGTTTAATTCTCATCTGAAATATCTTACTCCTACACTCCCTGCTGTTTTTGATCAATGCATTTGTACATTGGTTTCTGTAGTTAGTTTTCTCATAGAAAAGGCTCTGTTCGTGAATTAGTATTTGAGAAACAGACATTTTGCATCGCGTATTGTGCATTGTAAAGCAATGGAGTGAGTTGTACGGGAAAAGTGTGGATTGGGACCAACTCACAGATGTTTTCTTGTTCGAAGTCACTCCAACCCACAAATCTCTAGCTCTGTCCTGTACTCCCCCACCCACTGTTCCAATCCTGGTCTGGTAAGCGATCCCTTCTCTGTGGCTGGCCGTGTTGACGTGTTTATTGGCCGTTCGGGTTCGCCCCGGTGTTTACCCACACATCCCCGCACCCGATGTCGACACACGGCAGCAATTTGTGCGGTAGGTGTTCCTACCCCGTAACTCACACTAGCCGGCGATAATTTACGAGATGTCATTTGTCAGGAAGGTGAGGAACTAAGGACTAGTACAAGGGCTTGCTTATTCAATCACATTCTTCAGGAGCCACGGCAGAGAAAGTCGCCGATGAATTATCCAAAATTGACAAGGAAAGGTGCCATCTTCTAATTCTAAAGAAAGCTCAGAAAAATGCATGCCAGTACACATGATTCTGATCTAAGAAGAAAGTTATTGGTCACTTTTATCTCAAAAGTTAGACTTAGAGGGCCTGACGTTTCATCCTAGCAGGACCTTACTCAAAGGCAAAAGTGTCACTTTTACCAAGGTCAGAACATCAAATAGATTGGAAAGAACGATCCGAATTTCTATTTACGAATAAATGACATCATTTCAGAGGGCTTATGTTTCGATCTGGTAGGACCCTTCTCAGAGGCAAAATGGTTCTATTTCTACACTTCAATTTGAATGTTGGTCAGTGTACTCAGTAAGCAATTTACAACATTTCTATACTACTCAAAACGTCTAATGCAAATAAATGAGGCAAAATGTGAACCATTCAAGCTACTTGCTATAACCGTGGAGGAAGGAAATACCTCCATGCTATAACCCCTTTGTTTTAATTCCTTCAGACTGCGAGGAAGAGTATGATGGGAACTGTTGTCTTAACTTTCCGATATTGCATTTCAACCGCGCTCATCAAGAATGTGATGGGATTGTCCGGTGGCTGCTTGGTTACCAAAGACAAACAGACGCTCTTCCGTTGTGGTTATGCCACGGCTTATACATACCGGGAGTCCGCGTGAGGTCTGGGCAGGGCAGGGCAGCCGGCTTCATCCTTCATTACACCTGTCTCTACCAGCCACGTCAAGCTAACCACTCACTTATCTTAGGAGTTAATTCCAGTCTAAATCCCACATCAGCCAATCCCCGAAGTTTGTATAATTAGAAGCAGAACAAGGCCTGGTATTCTCTGCGTTCTTATCGGGACAGGATCACATGTCTGCTTCTGAAAAAAAAAGTAAACGCGAGAGAAACCAGATGATCAACTAATTAACCAATGAATGAAAAGCTCCCACTTTGTTTGGAGTAGTCTAACAAGTTATTAAATTTCCCTTCCAAATAAACCAGTAATACGGTTGCTTCTAATGTAGAAATTAAGGATTTTTTTTGTATTAAGTCCGTAATTACTGATTTTTTTTGGTACGCGAATTTGAATGTTTTCCCCAGTCTTTGAGATTGATGCAAAAACGTATAAAAAACAAGATTATGGTGTGTTTTGTATTACCATCTCTGCCGATTTGTGGCAAAATAGCGCCCTCAGCGATCTATTTTCGTCGATTTTGGGGCGTCAATCCAGCGGTCATTGTGGCAATCCACGGTGATGTAAAACGAAGCTCAGTCTGGCCTCTGCCTCCTCATCGCTGGGATGATGGCGCGTTGATGACTGCTATAGTATAGTGTCGTTGTTTCGTTCGCCTTATTATTCCAATGGTCGTTTCATTGCACAGTTGAACCGTTCCTATCTCACCCTAGCGGACCACCGCAGAATGCTGGTCATTTTGTTTCAACGGTCATTTCACTCCAGAGATTTGAGTGACCGGGGCGATTGGCGAGATGATGTTGGAGACGAGTGTTTATCAAGTGTAGGGTGGTGAGAGGGACGAGATTCTCTCTTATCAGATTTCATGAGAACAAAAACAAAAATGGCTTAGGATTGGAGAATAATGATGGTATGAAGTGCTTGTCATAGCAAAGCTTTCATTCGAAAAACCGCGCGAGAAAAAAATAATTAACTTCGAAGCTGAAAACATGTTTATGTTCAGCCAAATTTGATGAAACATGTTTTCGTATGATTTTTTTAACACCCACAAAATCAGCCTAAATGATTGATTTGAAAGGACATTATCGTAGGTCATTTCTCTCTTTCTCTCTCCCTCTCTTTCTCTCTCCCTCTTTCTCTCTCTCTCTCTCTCAATGTTCCCACGAAGCTTTTGTCTAACTAGCAGCAAACAATAGCGAAGGACTGATATGATTTGAAACCGATTTTTTAAATGTCAACTATATTAATGTTAATCGTCATTTTTGAAGTAGTGCGATAGTTAAGGAGAAAATAATTGTAGCCAGTAAATGAATGGATTTTTTTTTTTAAACCCAAGACTAGTTCTCCTAAGGCGTCAATATTTGCATCAAACAAAACCGTAATGTTACACCTTCCTTCAGGTTGTTGTAAATAAGCTCCCGTTTGCTTTAGAACTATAAGACCAACCTGTGTGCTTTTAGTGTTATGCTTTAGACAAGCCGTGTCTCATTCCTTCACAACTCTTGTAGCTGTTTGGATGCGGGCTCGGCAGTTTGAAGTATGGTTTCACAAGTAAATGAGAGCCAGGTATCGCGAGCGAGGCTTCGCCTCGCTAGACAGAGCTGGCGCTCCAGCCAACTCCTCCCAACTGACGAATATGCATGACTCCAGTAGAGAGCCGGGCAGTGATTCGTCAACGGCAGACCGCCATGTGGCAGCGCACACGCATACTAATCTACACATGGTCCTATAACGTAGCCCGTGCAGCGCAACCGACCAATCGGGCAGTGGGTCTGATTTGGAAATGATGTACTAGGCACGACACTCACTTAATTAAAATGTGTCTGCAGCGTCATTCATGGTTGGTTAGTGAGGGAGCGCCGTCGGCGTAGAGTGTGTGTTGGCGAAGGTAGAGGCTCACTCCGTGAGTAAACGTTAAGACTTGAGGCTGCCTGCAGATAGGTTCAAGCATAACACAACTCGCCCTACACACCACTGTGCGGTGTCAGTCGCACCGAGTTCCTCCAGCCCGACATTGTTCGGCGACCACGCCACAAAAGGAACTGGCTCCTAGTCTTGAGTGTTCCCGAGGTGCTCGTTTCCATTGTCTTCTTCGTCATCTTGGGTCGACCCGCTGCCTTGAGGGTGAACACCGCGCCAGCACCTCGGCTCAGCACCGGTCTGCCGTTGCCTCGTCGGTCCAGAGAGAGAGAGTGAGAGGGGGGACCACATCTTCCCGCGCTGCGCGCCTTGCTTCGGTCCGCTCGTCGCACGCGCTGACGGGGAAGGGTCGGCCAACGGGACGCATCGCGTCCGATTGCAAGGGATTCCTTTTAATTTCAGCGCGGTCGCCTTGAATTAATGACAACCTCAGCGTCGAGTGTGTTGACCTAGCGTCTGCTTGGACTGTCCACGCCTGCTGCTGCTCAGCAGTGGTGGGCTCACCGGAGTCTCCTCCACTTCAAAGCGACAAAAGTCGCCGTCGTGCATTCTAAATGGCGCAGGTGAGAGATTTGACAAGTTGGGTCGGCTATCTATTACCGTGCGGGTGGCTGGAGGCTTGACGACCACGTATACGGGGGGAGATGTACGGGGTGGAGACGGTCTCGGAACCCGCTGGGATGTTGCCTGGGGACGCTATGATCATCCCCACGACCTCATTCAAATCAAGACGGGCTCCTTTCAGCCTTTTCCATCATCTTCGGGTTATGGTGGCCGCACACACGTCATGTGTATAGCTAGTGGCGATATGCTGTCCTCACTCCGTTGGCTTTTTTTGTACAAGTTACCCGCCTTCTGATCATGTATCAGACCCGTTGGAATGACAAGAAATGCATGACCGACGCGCTTGCTCGTCTCCGCCTCAACCAGCCATCCAATACCGCTGTCATACCTTCATGGCCTCATTCATATCATACTCTCATATTGCATGGTTTTTTCCTTCTAACGCAACAAGTCAGCTGATGAAGCGTCTAGAGTTTTTCACCGCGATGATCCGTCAGTGTGTTATATATGTGCTTTACCCCGAAGTTGCCCATGTTTCTATATACTGTGTGTGTCCCGACTATACCCCCGCGTGTGTACGGCGGAGGCAGTGTTTGTGTGTTAACCGGGATGTAGTCACGATGCGTTGACTCCGTATCCGAGCCATCATATGTCAGTCTCGGACCAGAACCAGTCGGTGCATGGTCGGCGGTCTCCCTGCCTTACACGACCGTGTACACTCCTGACAAAACCAGCCTACCCTATCACAATAGGCTTACTCAGTGTCACACCATGGAGGTAGCCCTTTCCACAATCCTATTCCTCTCTTCTAATGATACGAGCCGAGCCTGAGTCTAAGTATAACCGTTTTTCTGATTTCTTGTCTTCTTTTTTCCCCCACCCGTAGGAACGGTCTGATTTGTTATCCAGCCACCGGCCGGGCTTCAGCGCGGCCTCTGTGGGGGCGACCTCGTCCTTTTCCCCGGCCACTCGTCTGTCTCACACGCCCACAGCCACGGACTTCCAGCCGCCGTACTTCCCGCCGCCCTACAACATTCCTCAGCCTCAGTCGCAGCTGGATTTCCACCATCCCCACGTCAACACGGACCCATACGCCCACCTGAACCCCATCCACCCCCAGGCCCAGCACCAGTACATGCACCCGCAGCAACGGTCGCAGCACATGCTCCGATCCGGCCGCGAGGATACGGACCACCTAAACCTGCACCACCCCGGTATGCAGCTACCGCCCAGCCGTGATTATACCGGGGTTCGCCGGCCCGATGTCCTCGTGCACGGCGGGCCACACGGACTGGGCCCCGAACAGACAGACCTGGCCATGTTGCACCACCCTAGCGGTCTTCACGGGGTGGACGATACCACGGTAAGTGACGAGTCATCATGCATCTTCCTCCCCCGTTCGCTCACCATCACCTAGTGCTACTCCCTCGATACCACTTTAGCCCTTCCATAAAAAGCTAAAAGGACCCTCGTCCAACGGGCTATCGGATGATCCAAGCACCGACTTATCCACCCAGAAATATTCATCGATAGAGGATTGAGCGCTTTAGAATAATTATATCTGTATGTCAGATTCGGAGTACAGACTTCCAAAGCCAGAAGCTGGATGAATTGTCCGTGGACTTAAACAATGCTCATCTTGATGGCGTGACCATTCTGTCGAGTCGACCCGACCGCAATTGATGCAACTTCAGGAACCAGCAGGTTAATTTCTCCGACTCGTAACCATTCGTCATGTTATTGTTGCCATAGAAATAGACCACGCTACAACCGCACTCCTCCGCTTTATAGTTGACAGATGTAGAACGCATTGTCCGGGGCAAAATGTTCATGTCAAAACTGAGAGGTCAAAGGTCGGGATGGCCCTGGCCTACCCTTTTAATCTGGGCAATTGTCAATGGTGCCTGCTAAACCAATTACTCTGACAGTGACACCCGACCTAGGCAATCCCACCCCCTACCAGTTATGTCTGCATTTCAAACTCCAACCAGCTGGCGAATTAATATTTGTCCATTGTCTTGGTATAGGGTCAAAGTTTAAGTCGATCCCCCCCTCAAAAATAAAAATCAACTCCCTGGTGAAATGTCCCATAACTATTCTTAGATAACCAGCACCAAAGAAACCATTATATGCCGAGTCGCCGACCAGGCAATGAAGTTGTTCGGTTTTTTGTGTGACTGCAAAATATGTGCCTTCTGTGTTTTGATATAAATGTTGATTTTTGACAGGTGTTTACCCTAATGAAGTGTAGGAGTCTATGATAGGTATTTGCTTTGTGTTTGATTGTAAATCTAACTGTTTTATTTGTGTCCGTCCAGAATTATTTTGTTCAATTTATAATTGGAACAACACAAAAGTAGTGTTGGCGGTAACAGGGTTTTGAAACTGTTTGAGTATTCCATATATTGACGGTTAAACGGTTGCTCCACATTTCCTTGAGGCAACCGATTCGGGTTTAATGGTATGTGCGCGTTTATTTCAGCATTTTAAACTTTCATCAGAGTCTCTGACACGGAAAGTTGTGGTTCGTTTCCCCGATTTGCCGCAATCACACCTACGAACACCACTCTCACACGGCACAGAGAGAGAGAGAGAGAGAGAGAGAGAAAAGGCTTTCCACATGACGAAACGGCCGTGCTCAAATCAGCCCGTTCGTTCACTCAGAATGCAGTCAGATAGTCAGTGGAGTAAAAAAGGAACGATTAGTGTGAGACAAAAGCAAGCGGCGCTTGTCACAGTCTAGCAACATCCAGTTGCTAGCTTCTCAGTCAGACTCGTGTTGCAAATTTCCTCATTTTCCCCCCTCCCTCCCCCCCCCCCCCTCTCTCTCTCTCTCTCAGGACGGCGCGCGTCGCTGCGAGAGCTAGCCCGTTGTGTCGGTGCGTGGCACGGTACTAGCGGGTCGCCGGTGAACCAGTGGCACGCACTGTGCGACACGCCGACCGTACGCTGCGATTGCACGCATGAACAACCCGCACATCACGACTCAGCCAGCGAGTCGTGATGTGCCCCGGCTCAGGCCTCGCATTCATTACAAATGCGGGTCGTGTGGTTCTCAGCACATTTCCCCCTTTTTGACGGGAACTCGGACAACATCTCTTATAGACAATGAACAAAGCCAGCATATTATAATCGAGGCAACGCGCGCAGCTTTTATGCAGACGAGACCGTAGGACAAAGACCAATGCTCGTTAATTGAACGAGATGATTTACAACTCACCAATTGAGTGAACAGATTCAGAGATAGTTGACCGGCCAAACGGTCTTCACATTTGCTCACAAAACGGCAAACATTACCAGAGAATAACCTGTATTATATATATATATACACATCGCCTCTTGTATTGACGGAGAGCCCCACACGCCATGTTTCGAAGCCTTGTCGGGGGAGCCCGAATCTAGGTGAGCCGTTTTGCCGAAACCTCGGCGATATCACGCGCGTCATTGTCATTAAAATGGTCGGGTTTGTTGGGCCTAACTATCGCCCGAGAAAATGTTTGCAAACATGTCGTCCCTGCTGCATGCAATGACCTCGCCTTAACTATCATATCAATGCAGGCCAAGCCCCTGTTTCTAAAACCTTACAATTCGAGACAGTTGTACAGATACAGTAGAAATGACCTCAAAACAGGTCGCCAACAAAGCCACCTCGTCCATCGAGTTAACGCGGACCCACCATTTTCCTCGGCGCTTTTAAATGAAATCACTTTTTTTTCTTTTATCACAATTCCTAGGCGCGGGCTGTGGGCCTGTACTAGATTGAGCGTGTCACAGCCAGCCATATCTGCCACAGAGTCTCGGGCTGCGGGTACACGGGTCTCAATCGTTCAGCCTTCAGCCACGCCTGGCTTGGGACAACTGTTAGTCCGGTAAACGACACGAATGGACACACATCTGTCAGCGATGTCGTTAATCTTTCCAGCCCACTTCGGGCCCATTTAAATCACTTTTAGACGAGAACCGTTCCCAGGGCGAGAGTTATTGTCGAATTGCGACGCATATTTTGACTGGCAATCATCTCCAGCCAAGATGGTCGGTGTGTAAAAGCCATCCATATCGGAGACTGGAGTTCTGTCGTAAAACCGTATTCGAGCCCTTGTTATTATTGTGAAAGTATTCGAATAAAATCATGGTCGACGTCTTTCCGGACTTGGGCAATCGGTTACTAATTACAGATGCACAATGAATAGACTGAAAGCTGTTTATCCACTAGGCTACAATCTTCAAAACAGTGATACAATATTCCCTGAGTTCTCGTGATGTTTGGCTTCAGAAACCTTACAATCAGTGGAATGTTCAGCATCATTATTTCATAATTTTCAATCACTCTAATTGAACCGAAATCTGTGTTTCGTGCTGTATTTTGTCCCGGGATTCCTACTCTAAAAACCGGTCATGATTCCCGTGTCATCGTCCCGAAGCCTAAGTCCGCCTTCATATCGTAGTTGTTACGACAATGAGCACGGTCATCAATCATTGCAAGCAAATATTGGCCGCGACTAAAGCTTTCACGATCGTAAACATGTCCCCTAACCCTTGACACGGCTTTGTAAAGTAACGTCATTCCGGCTACATTTGGGGATCTATTCATTAGATGGCAGCCATTTTCCCCGAAGTTATTGCAAAACTGCAAGTACACTTGTCGGGGATTTCGACTACAACACTCCGTGAGGACCCGGCTGAATCAGATTCAGATGCACATGTCTAAAGGCAATGTCAGCAAGTTACTCAGACCACTCAGATTCCAAAACTGAATTCGAGAGAAACTTCCCCCTCTCTATACTTGTTTATTTACTTCTTGTCCCATGTATTGGAATGCCTTTGTATACTTTCTGATTGTTTTCTGGTAAACCGGACAATTTCGGCTTCGGCTATAGTTTCCGGGTTGTTTTGATGACGATAGTTGAGTATCTTTCCCGGAACATAGAAAGCTGGACTTTTTGAGAATCATGCAAAGTGCTTGTAAGGGGATTTCTGTTGCCATCGAACTTGTCTTTCCTCATGATACAGGAACTATTAGGAAGTGTCAGGCAAATAGGAAATCCCCTGCTTGAACCAGTTGGATAGGATGAACGTCAGCAATGAACTCCTCTCTCGCAATCTATTCTGGAAACCATCCATATAAGAGGTTATCTTAAAGACTGACAAACGCATCATTAGTGAATCAATGCTTGGTTTGTTTAACCGCGGAGCATGGCGTTGGCTTGTGCGGGTAGCTAGATCGGAGGGGACCAGACGCCGCATTGTAAGGGGATATCGTCCCGGTCTACCGACGCTACGAGCCCGCGAGAGGCCAGCCCCGCATCTCCCCGCCAACACCTTGGCTCGTCAAGCCTCTGGAACGCCTTCACGCTCGCTTGAGTGTGACTGTGGGGATAGTTCCGGTGTGGTCGACTCAGACACTTACGGCGGGAAGGAGAGAGAGCGAGCGCGGGGGTAGGGGAGGGGAGGGGAGAGGGGTAGGTGCAGGTCTTGGCATCGACCTGGCTGCGAACACGGTGATAGTCGAGGATCGAGATGTGAGCACGGATTTAGAACATCACGGCATTGGAGTTCCTCTCTCTCATGACTATTTTCACCCTTCGACAATATTCAATCCATCCATTGAGACAATCTTTATCTTCGTGTATTCAACTTTCATCAAACTGACATTGATTAATTTTACTAAGGCTTTCTGAAATCAGAATCAAATCAAATGTCGGTTTAAGGATCTGAAATGATTCAAGAATGAATCGAATGATTCAAAATCCGTTCCTTCATCGAAATATGAATTTTTGTGGTAAAATGGTTAGGATTTTCACCCTGTGTTCATAATTATTTAGTGTTTGCTCTTTGCATCGACACTCATTACAAATCACCTCTGCCAATACTACAATTAATGACCCACAATTCCTTTACAATTGTGCAGCCCATGTCAGTACATGTCTTGTAGGGTGAATATACTTGAAGATGGTGCAATGAATCCTAGCAGTAATTCAGAAGTGTCGAGAGTTCGAATCCCCATTGAGATTCACTTCTACCCAAATGAAATTGATTTCTTAACATATTATTTTTTTTCATTTGAATGTAAATTAATTACGTGAAGGGAATCAAAAACCATTCATTAAATGAGTAATTAAACCAGAACCGCACGAAGATAGTCGGTCAGCCAAGTAAAAACAATGAAATTTATTAAACAAATACTTCATTCATCATTTTTTTGGTTCATGATGCGCGTTTTTCAATTCCATCCGGACAAAATATACCCTCCCTCTCAGCTTCGAGCAAACCTTGCCGCTCTGTGATTTATGCTGGAATCACGAGTCGATTAATAACATAAAAAATTACAAATTCCTTCTCAATAGGTCCCATCAAGGAGAAATGGGGGAGCCGGCAGACTAGCGCCTGGTGCAGGCATGAGATGCGCGCGGTAATGCCTCCTCCCTCGTTACCCGAAAGGCCCAGCAAAACACAACGTCACTTTTTATTAGTGACACCATAAATTTGGCCGTGGAATCTTTCTTGATTTAACCGCGACCTTTCACCGAAGCGAGGCGGACTGAAAAGCGTTTTCACTCGCCAGACATTAAGCCAGGAAAGGCTTCGCCTCGTTCTTAGTGAAGGCAGGCGCCATCTTTGTTATCGCGAGAGAGTTGTGCTTCCAACGAACTCCTCACCGAAGTCATCGCGCATTTATTTGAAACGGAAGAGAGTGAATCAGACTATGCCTTAGTATAGGGTCGGAGCGTTTTGAAATAATGTTTGTTCCCCGTAGGTGTGAGCGCTGAAAGAGGTATTCTATACATCGGCGCTGAATCTTAGTTTGTTTGTGGACAGAGACACATTGGCACGGAGGTCAAAGGTCGAAGCTTAAAGGTCAGCTGAAGCGGAATTCCCCACGTCATGCCGGCGAGAATCGATCCTTTCTCCTCCACTAATTCCATGCCTTTCCCTGTCTCTCCGAGAACACAAACTATGGAAATACACCATACAGCGATCATTTCATTCATAGTTTGTTTCATGAAAGTCCAATTCAGGATAGCACATCAACAATTTCATGATCGCCTTATTTCTCAAGTAAACGTTTTGGGCTGAGCATTAAAGGAAATGTGTTTATTCGAAATTCGAAAGTGAGTAGATTTTGAAGTGAATCTGTCTGAGCTTGTACTGCGCTGACCCGTGTGGCCTGTCTCAATGTGACCTCTGGGTTGACCGAGGCCCGACCTTTGACACCATCCTCCGGGTATTTGAGTCGAATTCAGCCCATTGATAAAACATTGAAGTGGGTATGAGAGTGGCATATATAATAAGAGCGTGTGCTTTGAGTCTACCAATTGGCACTAGTTATTATTCGTCCCTGTGGAGACTGCATGGTAACTCCCCGTCAGACCCTTGCATCATTCAAGCTTGTATTTTCAATTTCCGTGGTGTTGGAGGAGGTGAGTGGACGATCAGAGCAGAATTCAGATTGCAAGCAGCTCGCATCCATCTTCGTTTGTAGGCCTTTGTCAGGACCGTGGCACTAGCCGTTTCTTATTCCCAGCGGACCGGGACAGTGCAGCCTACCGTCTTGCGCGCCGCTCGCCCCCATCATCTCTGGTTGGTCGTGTCAACATCAGCCTTGTAGATCGGACCTGTCTTGCGTTTTGTCACTCCTCTTCTAAGTAGGTTGATAGTGTTTGTTCACTTCGTTACATTCTCGGCCCCTGCCTTGTGTACAAGGCAACACGGCCAATGCACTATACGGGGGATGGCGTGACTGACTATTTGTGGCGGCGTTATTGCGTGCGGTAGCGGTGCAAGCATGCCGTGAAATGGCCGGGTAAACACAGCGGTCTCCCACTGCCGTTACGACCAGATTTCTCGCGGATTTAAGACGTGTATAAATATATGACTGGCAGTTTAACCTACATCGAGTCATGTACACGACGCTCGGTTTACAGTACGAGTGGAGTAATAGTCCCAGATCTACTCTCCCGCCGTGCAATTGCTGGACTATGCCGGCCGATAGTTTCGTGTAGTTCACGGCATTACCACCATGCCTAATTTCAGGTCGATGGGATTGGCTAGCGGTCCTTACTGTAGGACCACACAGCTCCCAGACACAGAAATGGTGGCCCGGTGTCGTCTCCACGTATCCCATGCTAGTTGCTGCTACCTCGGCTGAAGAAATACCCGAATCATTCCCGGGCTAAGTGTGAAAAAAACCACACACGATTCTTTCATTTCTCAGCTTGAAGCTGTCTTCCTTGAAGACTGTTACGTAATTGGGTTCGTTGCTAAGCAGGGGTGGCCAAGGATTTCTCGGTTGAACTCGCTCTAACTCTAAAACAAAACCGAAACTCGTTGCAGATGCTATGCTCAATTGGGTTCCTGTAACACATTAGCAAATGTCTCGCCTATATATCATGTATAGCTGCCGTTATTTGAAGTATCGCACTCCCACACGCTGTAACCAATCGCCTACCTCATTGCTTCAAGATGATACAATTATGTACGAAACCAATTCAAATTGCAATTCCTTGAATTTGAAAAAAAAAAATGTGTGAAAACTCGGCCTTTACACTGACTATGGAGCTATAAGTAGGACTTCCGTGTTTACACCTACCGGTTCCTCCATGTTTACACCAACTAGACTTCGATTTAGATATCACTATTCTATAGGAGAAAGATCCAATCAATACAAAACAAAGGCATTGAAGTAGTTTATGGAGTGAACAGTTTCATTCCTCTGTCCGAAATGGATCAAGTAAATGGGTAGACAATGAAATGAATCCGATGATAAGACATTCTGTGTTATACACGGGAAGTAGCACCACAAATGCTTGCAAGATTTAGAAAAGCCTTAATCTAATTGGGACAAGGACTAAGTCCGCTGGATTCGATAGATTAAGTTTCTCTTCATTCTCCTTTGAAGTGGTGGAGGAGGAGGAGGAGGAGGAGGAGGAGGAGGAGGAGGAGGAAGAGGAGGAGGAGGTGGCACGAAGCCGTATTAGCCAAGTTCCTCATGCGACGAATTTGAAAACAAAAGGATTACAAGAGGCTTTGGGTAACAGGTTGTGGTTGATCAATGAAGGCGATTACCAGTCCCGTAAGCAGGCCGTCTCTCAATACCGAGTGATTATAGCAATTGATGCAAGTTATACAACATGGCGGACGATTGAAAAAGTCCCCTTAGACTGGGTACTCAGTGGAGATTATGGGAGGCACCTATGCTCTTGTCAGACATAGTAAGGGTTCTCGAGTCGGTGTGTTTGCGAGAGACTGCATCGAGAACCATGGTTAAGAGACCCAGGACTTGACCAATCTTTAGGTATTTGTCTCAGACCCGTGTGTTGGATGTTTATATAAAGAAGACGAAAAACCCGAGCATAGCAGGAGATGGTGGACTAGTCACTACACTTTCAATCGGATTTGCAAGCATGTTCCGTTATTCATAAGGCGAGGAATGTTTGCTCTTGCTCGGCCAAATTACACCAACCCTTGCTAGAGTAAATAGGAATGAAGTGCCCACAACAGCAACCCGGTAGTTACTGTTATTATAACATCGTCCGTATGTCTTACTATGTCGGCCACAGCCCTTGGTGGGTGTTTACAGTACGACGATGATTAGGTCCTTAAAATCCCTCCAAGAACTCTCAGTATTTCTATCCTTTTAAGTCGGCATACAATCCCTGTGTGTCTTGTCTGCATGGAGTGACCATCTATGGAGTGACGGGGTGGGTCCTTAGAGGTGGTCGGTAGGGGAACTCCTTTGTGCCCCCATGATCTGTTCCATTAACGGTGGAAGGTCGTAGCCCGGCCCGCTCTATAGACCATGGGTGTCTGACCAGATCCTTGGGCTGCAACTCTTTTTAATAGAAATCCCACAAAGGAGGGGGTTGAAAGGGGTTGCGAGGGGGTAGAGGGAGAGAGAGATGGGTGGTAATGGGTAAGTGCGCTGAATTATATTAGGCCCCGAAAACATTCTATGATGCTGTCTAATCGGCAAGTGAGCCAAGGCCCAGCCTACCTTATGCGGTCGGGAAGCAGTTGAAACAAACGTCATTTTCATCTCAGTTTCTCATTGGAGAAATGAATTGCGGTTTCCCTACAACACAGAGGAGAACATTGAAATCCCAACCCCCTTTTTCGGGTTCATTTTGCTCGAGTTAAATACCTGTGTCTGTATTTTGTGTGTGGTTTTTTTTCTTTTCTTTGTGCGACGTTTGTTAAGGTAGCTCAGCCGTGACTAACAGCGCTGCTTGCTAATGTTCGTCAACTTGTCCGCCGTTCGCTACACTTGGATACTGCGTGAAACGCCCGTCGAGCCCGACGGCTTAGACCCTAGGTTCTTGCCGGTCGGCCTTGGGTAATTTCTGCTTGTTGTTCAAGGCGGTAGCCCGGAGGCTTAAGCCCTCAGGCGACGGGTTTGTGTGTACTCACCCTGGGTGCCTCCTATAACACTGCCCTCTCCTCTCTCTCTCTCTCTCCCCTCTCTCCCCTCTCTCTCTCTCTCCACCTCTCTCTCTCTCCTCTTTCTCTTGTTGGTCGCTTAACTCGCCGCGTTTTAGCTGCGGTTTATAACTGCTACCAACTACAGTGCAAACACCTAGCAGGGACTCACCCGTTACTATACTGGGAGCAGCTCTCAATTAAAGGACCCGGGCCCATGTGGGAATTAGAATGGACTTGATCGCATTGACTGCTCGCATATACTATAGCCCGGTCTCCGAGTAGTTGGCGGCAGTGCGGCCTCAATCCAACGCCTGTTTGTTGAAAACCGAAAACAGGTTGATTCCTGGGCCGGGGTAAATTAACTGTCGTGTTTTGGGTTCGATTCGATGATCTTGAAGAATGAACCTTCCATTTTTGGGGGGAGAACTATCTAAAATGCTGAACAAATCACTTTCAAATGTGAGAATTATCAGCGCAGTTTGTCATCAAAATGAGTGATATTGAAAGAATGCACAAGATGCCTTCCTTGATAACGTGGAATCTTTTTTAGTGAGTTTTCAATCTGTTCTTGTAGAAGTTATAGAACCAAAACCATGTCATAGAAGTACTATTCTGCGTTATTGTATAGACTACATGACTACCTGTGCCTCGCAAGATGTTGGTTGTTCCTTCAAATGAACGATGCAATTAGCTCCCTATGCCTGCTGCGTTGCAGATAACCACAACCACAGGGTGCTAACCAAACAGAAACAAGACCCTCTACAATTCGCACTTTCCTTCAAACTTCACCATCTAGCCACAGCAAGACCAAGAATCTCTCCCTTTTTTTTTAAATTTCCAGGCCGAATTGATTCGGCATTTTGAAATTCTATATCTGTTCTGCGTCTCCTTTCTGATTAGAATATTTTAGCTGTGGCCTTTGACATCCGCAAGACGCCATATTAGTTTACGGTGTGCCAAGGTACCAGGGAATGATCCGGTACAGTGTGGCCTAGCCGTGTGACAGCTTGCCTGGTGTCCTGCAGTGCCCAGCATGCAGCGCTGTGAAACCACCGCTACCATTTTAAGTACTTGTCTGGAGTGATATACGTTATCCCACCAACCTTTTACAATACCTAGCGTGTGATCTGCTGCCAAGGTTGTCCCTTGTGTAAGGATATATCAGTAAAATGAGGATTATGTTAAACACTGGTTGTATAATCTTTCATAAAGGTTGACCATTTCTAATGAAATACATTTCATGGGCGTATCGGTAGTACTAGTAGCTACCTACTGATATCTTTACAAGGCTTTATACTCGATACTACTGAGACCGGTCGACCTGTCTTGGTCACACCCTAGTTAAATGCCTTCTTTTTTAAAAAAGAAAGTGAGTAAACGTTGAAAGGATTGAATTATTTCGGTCAGCGCGCTGCTATTGAAAGCGGTACCTTTAGTAATCAGCTGAACTGTGTCCAGCATTGACTGGTCATTTGGGTGGTGGTGAGAGCCAGGTGGTCGTGTAGCGTTGGCCATTCGACCAGGCTTTTCCCCCACTGACCCGACGGCCAATCAGTGTAATTAGTGAAGGTGTCAAAGGGCCACTTGCTAATCGATTGCTCGTGGGTAGGGGGGTGGGGAGGTTGGTGATCGGGCTGGTGGCGTAGGCAACCAAGCGATAAACCACGAGCCGCGAGGACAGACGAAATGAGTGATTGCTGAGGTTCGCCCAGTTTCACACCGCTGATGGAACCCAATCCCTGTACCACAAAACGGTTACAACATCAGTAACGGAAAACATTGAAGGCCCTATATTGGTAAAGGTCAAAAGATTGCCACAGTTTGTGTGTTAACATTAACAATAGGTTCTAGTTCAAAATGGTAACCTAAGAAAGTAGAAAAAAAAAATCAAAAAAACCTCACGGTTTTCGCACCGTTCTGAAGTGTAAGAAATAGTCGATTACTCGCGAGTAATCAACTATTAAGTCGATGTTTGAGTGAAGATTTCTAGGGAAGTACAGCATCCCAGACCGTAAGATTTCAACACGAGGATTCTATCATGACCATCAACAAACTGTGTAAATTAGAAGGAAATCCGTGGACATCGATGTTTTCCGATCTTCCCATTGTTGTATTGGACCTTGATGCGAAGACATAACCTGATTGATGTAAATACATCATCGTGTGTAAATTAACGATACTAGGTACTTGTGTTCAAAGTCATTAGTCCATAAACGCCGATTTTATTCGCCTTTCAGAAAACTATAAAAGTCGATGTAGGATTTTTAACTCTACAACCATGCCGGCCCCTATCTTTCAAACGACTAATTCACCAATTGAAGAGACTTTATCCTGCCCGTTTCTACTTGGTGCTTGGAGTTCACACAGGATATTTAACGACTTAGGCCAGGACAAACATTGGTGAGAGCCCCAACCTTAGCCTGGTGACACATCGCTATTAGTAATGCATGTCTTCGAGCCAAGGGTGTAGGCGGGGAGGTTTCGGCTTGTCTTCATAATTCAGAATGGAAATCACGTGCGTGGAATAGAAGGTGTTGACTACAGTGTGTGCGCGTATAGAGGTGGCACACTGTGCTAGCAAGCATGATGCTTTAGTTAGAGGGCAATACGGTTCTATAGCTTGGCTGTGAATCCTCATGGTTAATTGACTTCCAAGTGATGGAGAACGAGGTTTCTACGAAAGACTACATTCAATTAGCATCAAGTTCACACTTCAGGAAATAAAGCTGTCGAAATGTGGTGGATAAGATCCACGAAAAGCCAACAAATTGCATTTTCCCCCCAAATTCGTCTATTACTTAATTTCTAGTGTTTCACTTAGCGATCAAGCTCCTCTGTTGATGTGAATTTTACCAAACTTTGACACGGAAAATTATTATACATGTAGTGGGATAGTAGCGGGCATTGCCCTTCGTATACATGTACTGTATTGAATTTGGCATTATGTAACGGTATAGCCCACATTTTTGCCAATATTTGGCATTATGAAGCCCTCACTTAAGCAAATATTTGGCATTATGAAGCCGTCATAATGTAGCCGACATTTTAGCCAACATTTTGCCATTATAGCCGTCATTTAAGCCTATTATTGTGATCAACAATTTCAACTGATAACATTTACTCAATAAAAGGCCCAATCATTGGTAACTCATAACATTTCTTCTAAAATACTTGTTTGCCCTAAGCTTTTGAAATGCACCGATAACTAAACAGATCTGAAGTTGATTTTTTTCAGAGAAAGTTATGCATTGTGTCTAGTGTCTAGGGTCATCGAGTGCTGGTGGGCGGTTGGTCCCTTTAAGGTGAAAAGGTTAATTGTTCAATAGGAAAGGTTCACTCATCGTATCGTCTCCATATGTCCGCTGTGGCGGGAAGTGATGTGGGCAAACCTCGGTGCGGTGCTAGCGAGCTTCTAGTCTACTCTACTCCTCCAGGCTAACTTGCCTTACCCTGCCCTTTCACCGTTTCCTCCCGGTAGCCCATCGCCCAGTCCCGCTCGAGATAATCCTGCCCCGGTCTTCGATAAACTAAGGTTGACAATAGCTTCGGAATGGCCCTAGCTTTCCATTGATAAAACTCGAGTTGGCAAATTTCAGTCCGAGCATAAAGGTATCATTATGATTTCGAGCGAAGACTATCAACTGGAGAAATGGAGGCTTGATTTCGGGATAATGCTATCAGCTACCATCTGGTTGTCTGTATAGCGAGACTGTATTGTGTGAATTTCGGTGCGATCCATAAACCGCCTACCTATACACAACACGTCACCGCGGCCCAGTTTCGTGAGCTGAGTTTGCGGAAATCATTTCACGAATTAAGAAGTCACCATTGGAGACCGGTTCTTGGACAAACTTTGACGGTATAGATTTGCCAGAAGTAAATTAAGCGCACGAGACATCGGCTCAACGACTGCCAAGTGGTGATTCTATACATTTTTCATCAACTATCATCCGGATTTGATCACTGAAACTTGGAGGTTTTCTGCAAGACGATTAATTTGCGTAGAGTGCAGTCACCACCAGTTAATATCTTGCATAGGGGCGGGTGCCGACTGCCCAGAGAAAACAGTCCAGGTCAACGACCGATGGCAGTGACAAAGTCAGGGCGAACGACATAGCGTCATACGCTGTGGTCGTCCAAACTGTGTCAAAATACGACCGAAATGACACACACGGTATTCATTAGGCAGCCACGTCTAGACTTGCATTTGGACTATAAATCATTTATTTAGTTGACGGATGTCTGCATCCCTTCTGCACAGGTTCGGGTTGTATATAGAACAAGGAAGAGGGGATGTACCTCTATTTCACTGGCCCCCCTGGGCGTCTGGTCGTATTGTCCCTCTACCCCTATGACTTCATCTGTCAAGTTTGTGTACATCGTCTTGATGTGTGTGTGTGTGTGTGCTGGGAAAAAAACCCATGCTGAACTCATTACAGGCATGTAGTATTCAAATGTGCCTCGCCTGTACGCGTCAGAAACCCAGCGTCTGTTTCCAAACTCGAGGAAGCGAGTGTCACGATTGTCCAACCGCGTTACTGATGTGGTCTGAAATTATGGTGAGAGACTTATTCCCCAATGTAGATTGAAGATTCTAAAAAAACATGAAGCTAATAACCGTTTCCTAGTCAGTGGAAGTTGAAACCACCACCGTCTCTTAAAACAAAGGGTGTTTTCGCTTATCTCGGGAATGTTCAGTCTCCAAGTTTTGCAAATGATGAATAAAGGTTTAGCTTTCATGGTGTTTTTTTATATGCACCATTTACTTAAGACTTTTCCCATCTTGAGTGGAGGATATATCGAGAACAATATTTGTGACAGAAGAGTTTGGGAGTCTTCGTTCTGAAAGTGGGTCGATGTCTTGAGCGCTTACAATTCCTTAAATGAGTTGAAACAAACGTGTCCATTTAAATGGGTCAATCTGGGAGACTTCGGGGAATCTGGAACAGCTAGAAACGCGAAAGTGCAGCGTAATGTCATCGCAACCAACATGTTGAGTTTGTTGGCCAATCCAGCGCATTCTGAGGGTGCCTTCCCCCCCCCCTGTCAGATATTTAACCTGAGATGAACCCGTGGCTCTTCTGTTTTAGCCATTACGCCACCTACGCTGCGGCGGGGTGGAGTTTTAGCGTGGAGCCCCTTGACAGTCTCTGCCTCGGCAGTCGGCGCTCCCCCGTAGCTCGCTCGGCGCAGCTTGTGTTGGGTTCCGTCTGCGCGCGCCGATAAAAGGGGTCTTTGACCAGGCCGGCCTGGCCTAGGTTGGACGGGGAGATTTGCTAGGTTAACCCCGATGGTTTGTACGGATCACTGTCTGTCACTACCACGCCAGGCTGCGGGATGTGTGAGCAATAGAGGCACTGTTGTGACTACCGAGAAGAAGAAAAAAACCCGAGAAAGGAATTTCTTTCTGCAGTTCTTGGAGGAATGCAATCATGGTGATGAACGTTGAATGCCAACACGGACAATCACTAGATTTGTACAAGAAGTTCGGATTTCTGCTATGCTGCCACTAAATTGAATGTAAACAAAGGAGAAACATATTTTCACTTTGATTTGAACCTCCTACTCTTTCCTATCTCCTAAAATGGATTTTTTTTTCGTATGGATTATAATTCCCCGATTTAGACTACTCGTTGTCTGTCAATTTCTAGTTGCGGTTACAGACAACTAGTTGTCTGTCATTTGTAGTCTCTATATTTAGTATTTCAATTAATCAATTTTAGCTATATTGGGTCTAACGGATCTTGAATGGTGGTGTTTAAAAATCCACTTTCAAAATAATAGACACCACAGATTCACTGTCATTTACATCATTCTTATTTCTTCGATTAGATCAGTATTTTATCACGGAATAATGTAATGAGTTTAAGGACTATCATCATTCTTATGATACAATTTCCACGAAATGACAGACCACCTGCACCAATTTCATCGCACGATATTTGTGACCCGGTACATCATAATGAGGAATAACCCCCACTTTTGAGATTTTGAGATTTTCTAATGATGTGAAAGACTGTACCATTACCTTTCAAATGATATCAAAATTTCCTCCAATACATTAACTTTCCAAAAAATACAAAGAAAAAGAAAATTGATTTTTAATCGAATTGAGAAAATACTTTGATTTTAGACGTTGTTTACTCGAAAAGTGTTTTGGTGGGATATTCCTCATGTCGCTTTGCCGGGTCACATTTTACCTTTTGGTAAAAGGTACCGACTGATACAATCAGAGTTTACACTATTATGATACTAGTATGGCATGATTGAATATATTGTATACGGTGTTGGGATAAGTGACGTACCCCCATATACCTCCTTACATATCTGCACCCAGTCTCGATCTCACACTGTCTCTGTCTCCATCTTTATACACAATCTTCGTGGTCGTCTTTGATTGATCTCTGCTACCCCACCATTTCACTCAAACGTATGCATCGAAATGCCACAGGAGACCAGCGCTTAAACCCCATCCCATCGGCCCACAGATCCCCGCATTCTAATTAAATTCCACATCCATAATGCATTGACTTTATGATTAATGACTCATAATACGTGTTCTCAGTCGGTCCTCGAATCAGGTTATTTTTCTCTCCGTCCGATTTCACCTTAACGTCTTCATCTCGTGGGGGGACTTAACACACACACACACACCCCCACACACGCCCAGACCCTTATGTGATACACCCAACTGACCATCTACGGTTTGCGCACCGACTTGGCGTGTTATTCAAGATTACTGCACACACGTCGTGGTCGCGGCATTGCCGCTGTGCGTGTGTTTATGCAATTCCCATCAGCTCGGGGTAGGCGAGCACTTACCGGGGCCGCCTTTTCACCGTTCACCGGATGGATTCTGGCGCTTCAATCCCATAATCCTGCAGGAGATAACGCACTTTGGTGCTCGACGTAAGGCACTCTTAAGTTCACGGTTTACTAAGTGCGGTTCGTTGGTGTGAGAAGTAAGTCAAGTGACTATTCAGCTCATCAATACTCAACTTGGTTAAGTGACAAGGTTTCTTTCTTTATATTACAAGCTGGTGTGTGTGAATCATTCGATTCAATCAGGTCGAAATAATTGCGGAGTTTACATAGGTTGTGTCAGAAATTGGAAATTTGTTTTTGTTGTGTTTTCGTAGTTGTGTTTTCTTTAACCATAGAGCAAGGAAATAACCAACTTAAAAACTGCATAATGGATTTGTAAGAATGGGTTTGTACTTTGTAGAACAGGTTGTAATCATAAAGAAAATATGGTTGAATTTGTCAAAAGTACAACATCTTAGTCGGGTGGCGTGCCAAGTTACTATTTCCCCGTGCTTGTATATCCGTAACTGACAATCCACGCTATCCACTCTCGCGTCGAGATGGGATCGTAGAAACCGTTCGATCCCACCGGCTGAATCCGACCCTCCCTTTAAGACAAACTCTACAAAAATCATTGGCACTTGATTTCAACAGGAAAGATGATTTTAGCTTCGATTTTTTCGGAGCTGTCTTCTGGGACAGCGGCGCACACAATACGACCTCTTCCCCTATGACTGAGTCTGACTAAGTGCTGGATGACGACGTTTGTGTGCAGTCAGATTTAGAAAGAAGGAAAAAAAATACAAGGATTGAAAAAAAAGGAGGTCAGTTGAGCTGAACAGTAAAATATCCACTGCAAATTATTTCAATGAATAAATCACTTTTCAGAGAGACCTCTTCTTTGGGAGACCTTATATTATACATGGTGTCACCGCAATCCCTCCTATAATATTGCAAATTATTTGTTATATTATTACTGCAATTTACAGCCACCATTTTCTGATAGTCGAACAAACAAAGGAAAAACTTACTGGGAACATTAATGAACAAATATATTTGAAAAATTGGCAAAGGAAAAAAATTAGATTTGCATTTTTGTAATGTTAGTCAGGAAGCCGTTTGCAACATTTGTGTATTATCATCAAAGAAAAAAAAAGTTAGTTTTAGATGCTTCAGTATCTTTTTGAGTGATTTAGTTCATCATTTAGTATGCATGTTAGTGATACAATGACTTGCATTGTTTGCGGTGAAGTAAGTTCTGACAGTTTGGTAGAGCAAGACTGTGGCATCCAAGCGGAGTTTGGAACGATGTGAAGATTTGATGGGAGGCACTATGGCAGCACCACAGACCTCTCCCAGATGGAATCATTCGATAGGCGAGCAGCAACATGGCTTCCGTGCTGATTACTCCTTGATTCCCATGGTAACCAAACCTTAGTCTGATGAAAGTTTGCCGAGTTTACCCTGTCGACGCCTCGCCATGTCTCCTCTTGAAATCTAAGGTTGGCCGGCCCCCCACCGGGGCTCGGATCGATCTGCCTGGGGGTTTTTAGCCGAGGCACCGGCCCGCGGTCTCCAGTCACCGGGGATCTCTTGAACATGTCTCGGACGAGCCTAAGGTCATTTATTGCTTGCTGATGTAGGTCAATCCACGCCGACGAACGATATGTACTCATATCATATTCTCCCCTGACCTACAGCCCCACACAGGAGAGAAAAAAGGGTTAATTTATTGAGTTATGACCGGCCAACGTATAACTCTATTAGCTTGCCGATTCTCGACGAATATAGAATTGCAGATTTTGGGGTGGAGGTTAAGATTGCTAATTGTTGGGTGCGCGACGCGCAATACGCCTTTCGCATTTTAGAGGAAGTTTTGACGGAGGAAATTGGCTTAAGTGAGTCACACGACCACCATGTATACAGGTGCGTTGGACTGGCGACCATGTATACAGGTGTATGGAACTGCAACTATGCGCAGATGTATAGGGGGACAGCAAGGATTGCATTGTCTGTGACTTGTGACAAAGACAGATCATCATATGGCTGCAAAAATGTCGCTCTTAAATTGGTTTCAGCTGTAACTTTGTAAACTCCAATCGGTCAGACTAGTTTCAGTCCGGTTTGCTGGCTAATGGGTGCTGGCTTCAGACAGTCGAAGTTCACCACACAGTTGCTCATACAACTTGCCTTCTAAGTTTCAACCAACTGTTGCATCGCGCGCTACGCGTGCGTCTGAGCCACACAATTTGACTGCAGTGAACTAATGCTAAATGCGGTTCTAGTACTATTCGAGGCCTGCACGGGGATATACCTCAGGCAAAATTAATGTAGTAATCACGTGCATTCACTCTCATAACTCACCACCAAAGGCCAACTAAGTATGTCACATGTTGATTCAAGCAAATAGCTTGCCAGGCCTATTATACTCTATGTCCTTAAACCCTTAAGCATTTCCCGTCTTCCGTGTACACCTTCATCTTTTGCCTTTACCTGGTCGCTACCTCGCTCTGTTTCCTATTTTTGAAATCCTGCTTCGTCTTTCATCGGGTTGAAATTGTTGACGGCCTGTAGGATAAGGGAGTATATAGGCCCCGAAGCCTCCTCGTAAATCAGCCAGAAATGGCCCGCAACCCAATGGTCTGATTGATCTCTGGTTCCTCTGTCGAACAGACCCTGGATCGCTGGCTAACTCATTGTTGAACTTATACAAGTCTGCTCTGAAAGGTGAATCATCACACTCCACCGTCGCTCTTTACTCGGGCTCCAACTCATCAAAGTCATTTCAGGTTGGGGTGCTGTATAATGGCTTCACTTGTGAGTATTTAGCCACCGAAGACTACCATTAATGATTGTATTTGAGTCGTTTGGTTACTTGCTCTGCAAGTGGTGTCTGAACTCCTTTTCTTTGTCCACACTTTCTTTAACAGTGGGCCGGATACCAATCTATCTTGTCATGCCCTTTGTGTGTTTCATCAGATTGAAATCATTGTGTCTTCACACTTAGACAAAGGTATAAAGGCCATTTTTGACTCGTCATCATTTTAAGTCTTTTTGAAAAAGCTGACATATCAGGGTCCTGTGTAGAACCCATTACCGACTGCATTGTAGTATTGGTGGTGTGTGAATTGAACGGTTGACACGGATGACGTCACTGGGAAACGAGCGCGACTCCTCTGTCCACAGCAAGAATGCACGCTGGAAGCCACGGCGGTGTCGGGGGACACGACTTCCTATAAGGACTTCCTATAGAACTTCCGATTGGATCCTTGCACGTGTTTAGTCTGGTGCCGTGATAAGTGATTGCAGCGCATTTTTTTTTTAACTCTTCAATTTGGCCCAGGAAGCGGCCAAAGGAAAAAGTGGATTTAGTTTTGATTCGGAAAAATAAAAACTTTCTTTGCTGGCGCGTAAATGTTGACGTTGTGGCTCTGAGGTGAGACTGACAAGATCCGTCCGGGGGTCAAACGGCTTCTGGAAAGACACTCACGCGGGGTCGAGGTTGAGTCCCCCGCTGCTTGAAGCGCGATAGAGATCAAAACCTCGTCCCCATAAGTGTGGACGACAGCATCAATGCCAATCAAGTTGAGATAGACGGTGCATCCGTCACCGCAACTCAGATCCGATATGAGATTGATCAGTTTCGATAAGATGAAGATAGATTAGTTCGCATCAATCCTAGGACTCACAGCTCGATACAAATCTGTAGATTTACGAGGAACCAATCGAAATGAAAAAAAAAAAAAAATCTTGGACGGCAATCGGTTCATCTTTTCTCAGACGTCCAGAAAAGAATGTTGATTGTGGATCCACACTCACCCACACAGTGAATAACTTGACAATGTTGAAGCCTGTAGTAAATGCGCACTGGGCGTTCTTGTTTATTTCCAAATGCGCAGAGAAACCACGCATGCGGTATTGACGTCATCAGAACCGTTCCTTGGTACTTGGACGCCTCAGATGCACACAAGGTCAGCTCCTCATTTTTTTTCCTTCAAAGAATATTTTTTTGCCTCTCTCTGATTATTTTTTTTTCTTCCATTCTCATCGATTGACGTAAGCCGCAAACGTAAATCGGACGATGTTCAATGCGACATGTGGAACCAGATTTAAACAACAAAACAATGAAAATAAGGGAAGGGTGTCTATGTTATTGTTATCCTTTACCGACGTCAGCTGTAAGCCTCGGTTTGAACAGTGTGGCTGTGAGCGTGTTCCTTATAGGCCCAATACAACATCGGGAAGATCGGAAAAAAACATCGATGTCCACAGATTTCCTCCTAATTTACACAGTTTGTAGATGGTCATGATAGAATCCTCATGCTGAAATCATACGGTCTGCGATGCTGTACTTCTCGAGAAATCTTCACTCAAACATCGACAAATAGTTTATTACTCGCGAGTGATCACCTATTTCGTACACTATAGAACGGTGCGAAGACAGTGACGGTGTTTTGCCTTTTTCAACTTTCTCAGATTACCATTTGAGCTGAAACCTTCGCAGTATTGCTTTTTTGGAATGTTTAATGGTTAACACACAAACTGTGGCAATCTTGTGACTTTTACCAATGTTGTATAGGGCGTTTAACCATGAGGTTGTGTGCGGTGGTTTATTGAATGTTTCTACTATGGACCACTCTTGCAAAGAGATGTGATGTGTAGACCTATTCATTCATAGTGGTTGCCCATACATGTATACCATTGAGGGGTGCTAGCACCATCTAACGTGATAAGATCACATGACCTATACCCTTTCATGGTAGTCAACGTTTCGATAAGTGGCAGGCACTATTCCTATGCTTATACCCTGAGACATGACGGCAGATACTGACTCGTATAGCCCACGTCGTGCTACGACTCTACGCAAGCTGTAATCTTGTAACAAGCAAGACGAGTAAGACCACTTCTCACGTGCTGTACGTCCCTCATAAAACTAGGATAATTCAATTCTTTCCAATCGCTTGGCTGACCTGTGCATATCGTGCAAAGTTCACACCAGGAGAGATAAACCGGGAAACAAGTCTTAATATCCCGTATCGTGCAACGCATCCTGTACGCCCACTGAACGCTCGTCTGTTCGCCATAGTCACACGTAATGAATGCTGAAATCCTATTTGCAACAACAAAAAAAGGTGGAATTCATTTGGGTACAGTTGCGACGTAGCAGGTAAACCCGCGCGAACAAAGTGGGGTATCTACTGCACCCCTATAGTGTCTACCCTCACTCTGTTACGAATGAAATCAGGTAGCTGTCGTGGAGGACAATGGAGAGTCGTTCGTTTTGCACTATCGGCGGATCGCCGTGCAGTGGCCCTTGTTGTCACAGACAGACAATCAATCAATGGGTGTATGAGCAGCCCGGGAGATATATAATAAGCCATACCTCCATAGACTGCGCTAATATATAGAGAATAATATCAGTGGTACTACTATTTGCGCTGCCCATAATGTAGGCACGTGCAGTTGTACATCTTAGTTATATATAACTCGTGCATCTATAGCTTGGCTTTAGTATTCGCTCGCTCATAGATTATATTCCAGGGACATTGTCGGGACATATTGAAACCTTTTGAAAGGCAGGATTTCTTCGAACTTTTCTTTGCAAAACATGTTTTGCAGCAGTGTTTCATGAGATGGGAGTGAGTTATAAATAAGTCCCACACGAGGCCAGTCTAATCTACGCGGCTGTGTGTGTCTGCAGCCATGCCCCTTAGGTTCAGCGCTATGTGCATACTCGAGTGCTGAGGGACAGGGTTGGTGCAGTGGTATACAGGGTGGGGGGACATCTTAATCTAGTGTCAGCTACATGCTAATGCTTTCCGTTTGGGATTCGCCCGTAATCCGCTCAGAAGTTGCCAAAGAAGACAGACGAATCGGCCAAGCCGGCCGGCTGTGAATCACCTGTCTCCTCTATGCAAGCTCAGTTCCAAGGTTTCCTATTGGTTGACCTACTTAATGCAAGCCATCCTGATTGGACGCTCAACCGTTTCCTAATTATCATGATTTATTGTATGAATCATTACACTGCAAGTGTGAATTTATTAACAAGGTTCCTCGAGATGATGATAATTATATTGCCAGTAGCACCGATGGGACTATTTATTTCTGGGTAGAATGTGTTGATAATTATTCCTTCTCTGTCATTACTTCTACTCATCAATGTCACAAGGCCTTGGTTTTTTTTTTTTACAATTAAGTCTCACTAATCAGAAGTTGTTTTGTACAAGAACTCTCCTCTCAACGGACTTTGTCTGCTCTCCCAAACCCAACAAAGAAATTGATTTCAGGGCGGCACTGTAATCCGTCAGGAGTTTAATGACTTGTTTGTGGTGATGGGACGAACAATCTTTTGTTGTGGACTAGTTGGTGAACATTGGCTCGTAACCATCTCGCGGGTTTTTTTTTTTGTCTGGGAAGATTTGAAGACGGAATGATTCCTTGCAACTGAGTGTGTTGATGCTGCCTCGTAGAACCAATTGCTGCGTTATTACACCTGCTCTTTCGCGACACCTTTTTTTAATTGCACGCTGTGTTTATCTAAATAGCTGTCCTTAATTGTCGAGTAATAAGGAGGCGAGCCCGTATCTCCGCAAAATTCGAAAGAACCTTGCAATATTGTCCTCTCGACTCATCGCTTCCTCAGGATCTGTTCATATTTTTTGTCCGTTAAGCGCAAAGGCTCGAGTAATGGTGCCTGGGTATAGTGCACTGCTGCTCAATCATTGATCCGCTAAATCCTGCGAGCACTATTCACCATGTTGTCGACATGATTTTCTGAATGACGAACAAAAAGTACAGCATGGATTTTTTCCAGGCTTGCCCCTCTCTTTTCCAAAAGCCGCGGCAAATACCTGATCGATCGGCCGCAATCAGGATAGGCAAAGTCCGTGAAAGGAGTCCTGGGCATGGGACCAGCGTGCCTGGGTTCAACCGCACGGGTCGAATTCCCTCTTTGTCCCGCGGAATGTATCCCCCTTTTGTCCGCAAGTGTTTTCGAAGGCCCGGACTTCTCGAGGGCCAACGTTTCTCATCGATCCGTCGCCTGAATATTCCAATGGTCCAATTACAATTAAAATATTTGATTTCGTGGAGGACGGTATGCCGATGTGACCTCGTATAGAGTCCAATGGTCGCACTTAAGCACCGCCTGGTCCAAGAAGCATCAAGTATCCGTACAGCCATCTTGACTTTAACCCTACTACTTTCTACCGTCCTAAGAACTCTCACAATGACACGGCTTTTGCCACGTTGAGTGTTATTGCAATGAGGAGCCATAGGTCGAACTCCAAGTCTACTCATAATCATGGTCACACCTCTTCAAGTAAACTGGTCTGTACAGAAACTCCATAGAGTAAGATAAAAGCTATAGCACTGAGTCCTACTCAGCCGAAGTTGGTACTTAATTTAAACATAGCCGTGAAATACACACTTGCATTTAGAGTGTTGTATTAGTCAACTCTCCGTGCATGCGTTTCAGGTTCCAGTCAAACAGCCAACAACAAAATTGTGCGTCATTTCATCCGTTAATGCTCGCCCTGATTGGGAGATAATGTGGCGATTTTCAAAGCGACCTTTTTCCAATTGGGGTGTCAGATTTGCAAGTGGGGGGTCTTTGGTGGCCATGTATTATGGACGAATTCGTCTACAGAGAAAGCCGAGGTTTGAAAAGGAGACAGCTATAACACGCGCTGCACTGTGCACCTGATTTGTTTTGCCCGCATCAGCATTCGGCAGGATGTGAAAAACAACACAAATAGAGCTTAAATACCGGCAATGAATCTACTTTGTATCGCGAGGCAAATTTATGAATTGAACCCGTGTCTGTTGACATTTTATCGGAGAGGGGGAGTGCTAGCATTGCGGTATGGAGGTGTGTAGATGGATTAGATCTGTCTGGACCATACTCCCTCATGGTGAGAAGTCCGTGAATTAATTTATGTTGTGAATACAGCGTGTGTGACTATATACAGCAAGGTATATGCAGTTCATTTCTGTGGATCCAAGACATCAGATTCATTTGGCATCGTGACTTGATGCGAAGACTAGTTTCAATTCAGTTCTCGTAAGACGTAAGGCTATATCATGTGTTTGTTGTCAGTAAACAGTCGCAGTAATGTCAACGGTTGTAGCAATGTGATGAATTCAGGCTCCTGGGCCGTCCGCTCGTATCATTGTTCGTGCGTCTCTGCCACCGTGTATCTGTATGTGCCGAGTCGACTGAAGCGCATTAATTTCCAGCGGCTAGGGAGTCTCATAACCCCCTGGTGACATTCACACACACCCTCTTTCCCAGTTGAGTCGCACCGCGCACCGCCCCGTCTATTCAATTGCATCTGAACCGAGGCTGAACCGTGCCTTCAGCCGCTGAGAGCGCGCCCGCCGATAGCTACATTTTTATTTCAAACACGATCCCGCCTCTCCCATCCAACCCCCTCCTCTCCCCTCCTCTCCCTTCCCCTCCCCTCTCCCTCTTCCCTCCCCTCTCCCTCTCCCCTCCTCTCCCTTCCCCTCCCCTCTCCCTCTTCCCTCCCCTCTCCCTCTCCCCTCCCCTCCCCCCTCTCCCCTCCCCTCCACGACACGCCACACTGCAGGCATTGTGGGCCCTACGTATCATACGTCATCAAGTTGAAGTTGATGAACTCTGACCCGAGTCTGGCGCACTAGTGGCGCAGTTTTTCTGTACAGCCGCCTGCTCGGTAAATTGGCGCGATTTCAGGCGAAGACAGAGACGGCTGAAGCTATGGGCCTTGCAGTATAGTCCGTTATAAGATGTGGCCCTGAAAGACGAACCCAAGCTGCTTGGATATCGGCCGCGTATCGGGTGACATTGGGCTCTTTCAAGGCTTTCCCTTCGTTCTGCTGAGCCCAGGCCAGAGCCCCGGGGGGTTGTGGGAAGGATGTGTGTCGTCACCAGGCTCGGCCTTTTTTTTGGGGGCTCTCAACTTCGTCTTGACTCAGGCGGCCATTTTGAAAGCGATTTCATGCCAACGCATCAATTATAACTACACATTTCTTAGGAAGCTTGACAATTACCCATGCAGTGAAGCAGTTATTTAAAAGTATTTGATAACATCATATCAAAAGAACTGATTTCAGGATGCTGCGTATCAAATTATCAACCAGGATGGTCATTGTAACGTGACGCTGCTATTAAGTCTGGAATTCTTACAAATCCAACATTTTGTTAAGTATTGTGAAGGTTTGATTGGATTAATGATCAATTTCTTTCTTTTGATTTCTTCGTTTCAGGGAGCACACGACGATGGCTCCAACTACATTCATGGTGACCACCATTCGTCAGTTATCAGAAAAGGTAAGATTGTTCGTCTCTGAAGAAGTTCGAGTCATGTCATGGATTACAGGTCCATTTCAACATTGGGAAGATCGGAAAACATCGATTCCACAGATTTCCTTCTAATTTACACAGTTTGTAGATGGTCATTAAAGAATCCTCATGTTGAAATCTTACGGTCTGGAATGCTGTATACTTCTCGAGAAATCTTCACTCAAACATCGACAACTATTTTCTAACGGTGCGTAAACCGTGACGGTTTTTTTTCTTTTTCTACTTTCTCAGATTACCATTTGAGCTAAAACCTTGTAATGACTTTGTTTGATGTTTTAACAAACAGACTTTACCAATGTTGTATAGGGCCTTTAACATGTGGATTGATGATGCCTGTTTGTGATTGTCCTACACGCATGCAGTGGGTTTTATTGTAGCGCTTCGTGATATGCGGCGCTTCAGGTGTGACGTCATTGCTGTCGTCACTCGGCTTAATCAGAGCTTTCAATTGCTGATCTTTGCTCGACATACCGCCATAGACGATAATGGTACCGTAGTCACGCACTAACAAAGCAACATCAACATTATCTGAATATCCTGTAAACCTTGGAGTTTCCAATATTTGTAATCGTTAGACATTATTCCATGATATTGTGGGTTTATTGTAGACGATTTCTGCAAAAGAAATTAACTGATACAAACCTCATTTATCATTAATTTTCCTGTAAAGATACATTCTGTTAGGTTTAAGAATCGGTATAATGAATTCCATGTGATAATCCAATAATCTTTAGATAAGGAATATACAATTGGATAATATCCCAATTTTTGAGATACGTAATGACTAGGAAACACCACACACAGACACCTGTGCAGTGTTGTATCCTGAAAAACCTTTGATTACCCGACTCTGTGACCTGCATCTCTCATTTCAGGCCACAACATGTAGGCCCATTGCAAAGGATTAGGCTGTTTGTGCTGCGATTGCAAATGAAAGCCTTGCTTCGTGTTATGAACCTGAAACTGCTTCCCCGCGTAGAGCGTGTAGGAAGATTGCGCGACCACGCTGCATTGTAGCGTTTTGTTACGGGTTAACATAAGGGAGATGATTTTGTCTTAATTGTCGACTAGGGATCTACCTCCATTGATTGTTCGTGGTTGAATGCATCGGTTAGTATAAACGCACCATCCTTTGCTGGCGAAACCTGCCAGTCAAGGTAGAATTCGGAGGCAGTGATGTCGTTTTCTGTCGGACAAAGCTGACTAGGATTATAATTTAGTAAAATCGTTTCATTTCGATTTTCACCTGGAGTTACCCTGGCTGTATTGCATTTGCAACCATGATGTCTCGGTTGATAGGAACAAGACCTGATTTGAACGTAAATACAACTTCAGATTGAAGAAAAAAATGGGTTGTCTTAATTTCATATTTCACATTCAAATTCCTGAAATTATTTACATTTTTTTTTTTTTACAAATAAGGAAAGCTTATTTGGAGCTTATTTTGTAGCTGGTACATCCGATGCTCTAATTCTGAATGAAATCAATTATCGATGTTTGCGTTGTCAATTCGTCCTCTACTAAAACCCTGCCTTCTACTGTGTACCCAAACCTCATTGGTGCTGGTCTGTCTTCAAATCCCAGGTGAAAATTGCGATGAGCACATAGCGGTACCCATTATCACACTACTACTAGTATAAGCAGCGCATTTTTACCTGCGCGTATATGTATATACGGGCAAGGCGTAAATTGCAGTGTACAGTTCGTTAATTATTTAAAAGCTCTTTCTTGCCTTGTACAAGCTAATAACGCGTATGCACTAGGCGGGAGCATCTCTCTGTGCTTGTGTTGAATTCAATTAATCTTGGTGTACGCTTTGCCGGTGATCATGGTTGGTCGGACAATTCGGGTCCCCCCCCCCTCCGTCTCCCTAGCCCTCAGTCCTGTGCCGTCGTAAGACGCGACCAGCCAGGACCTTACCTTCGTTGGTTGCTGCACTTTGCAGGTCATCGCTGTTATTACCACCCATTTTGCTGTTTCTTATTAACGCGCATCTCGCTATACATTGCTCCATGAAACGTAGACTCTGAAAATGTCACCGCAAATTAGTTTCAGGTGCAAGAAATGGTTTATGCTGTAAGATATTAACGTAAACAGCCCCATACACGAACAACGCTGAGTATAAATTGTCATTATACTCCACTTAAATTGATGAATCTAATTTCGAAAATCTATTGGAAATCAATCAAGCAATCGATTCGAATGAGATAATTAATTATCCAATTAGGCCCTACTTGTTTTTGATGAATGAATATTGAAATTGGCAAAGGTATTGGTAAACATCGACGTGGTTATGACGTGGGAAGATATAAATGGAGGTTGGGTTTATGCTTTTGTGAAGGGCATTAACGATGCTATTGCCTGGCATTGCCTTGCCTCTACATGAATCCGAGACAAAGATATGTCCTATGGTTTCCAATATAGTTACTGATTAAAATTAATGGCAAAGATGTCAGGAATGGCATGGCAACACGAAAGTTATCAAAACATCACGTCATCTTCTCGATGGTTAGAGTTTCAGACGTGAATGTAATGATCACAAATCACACTCGATTGATAAAAATTATGCAAACAGACATACCCGAATAGATAACATGCCTTGCTTAGGCCTTTCTGGGAATTATTGGGTCTTAAGAATATAAACTCTGCGCATAAGATTGGGGTCACAAATTCACAATGTAATATGATTGATGCACTGTGGCAATGGGTTTGGGGTTGGGTGCTGCTACATTTTGAAATTTGACATTGACATTAATTTACTTGGACTGTGAAGTATCTTCGTGGTACACAGCAATCAGTGACTTCTGTCTGTCGTATAGTTCCATCACGCAGTGTTCAGCGAGTTGATTGCAGTCCGTAACTATACTAAACATGGCCAGTTTATCTGAGTTCTATTCGGCTGCATGCATACGTGGCTATTAACTGTATACTCGGGTGCAAGGAGAACAATACCATATCTAGGTCTATGGACTTATTGAGCATGGCAATGCCCGTGACTGACCGGATTGTTCCCGGCTGGCTCCAGTGCGTCCATTGTACTCTAGCCCACGGCTAGGTATCTCCAAAAGCGATCACCTGTCCTTCTCGCATGGCTGACCACGTTGCTCTGTCTCTGCCGTTTTTAGTTTCGAGAGCGTACAATGGCTCTCAATGCTTGATGCAGTTTTGTCGCGTTAAGGTGGACTGTATACGTGCGCTGCAAGTGTGATAGTTGAAAAGACCTGTCATGTATGGTTTCACAATATGAATCGTGTCTTTTATGATAGTTTGCAGTGTGTTTATCAGCAGCCAGCGTCCTAGCACCGTTTTTTTTTTTTTTTTGGGTGACGATGTTAGCGAACCTGGCTTTTGATGAGGAGCTTGGTGGTTTAGAAACGAGAGACACGATGGTTTGCTTGGCCATGGAAAAGCGGGGAAATTTAAGCCCGCGACGGACAATCCCAGTTGCTTCCACGCAAACCTATTACGCTTTAGCTGTCTCACCTACTGGGGGGGGGGAGGGATTTACCTGATGCAGGTCGTAAGTGCCGTGGCTGCCTTGATGGTTGTCCATCGAGCACAATTCGCTTTTTGTGTGCTGCGTGTTGAATCATAACATTGGTGGAAGATTGCTGTTATTACGCATGACATCTGATTAAGGGGCCTTTGAATGGCTCTATTCAGATAGCTCCAACTGTTTGCTCATCAATACAAACCATGTGAATGATTACCCATTGTGCCTTGCAAATCAAAATAGAAGTTTGATTATTCCATTTGCACGAATCCTACGAACGGGGGCTTCAATTTCTCGACAAGTTCCTATCTGTGAGAAATAAAATGCCTCACATAATATCAGGTGAAGATGGAATATTACCCCCCCCCCCTCCAAAATCCAAATTAAGGCAGTTTGATTGCTAAATGCCATGCGAGGTGTGGACAGACTGAGAAGTGCCGTAATGTAATTTACTATGTGTACAAGGTTTGCATGTCATCTGACTTTTGCTTTGGTCGCCGAAAATCAACTGAGTGACTGGAGAGAAGGATGTATAACTTTGGACCTTTTTGGCAAAATGGAAGCTTTAGAAATTGTAAATCAAATCGATACAACCTTTTACAATTGCCTAGATACTGGGAAGATCTACCACAGGGCAAGTAAAGAGCTCTACGAATCGACGGACTCGTGACTTTCCCGGAAAAACGGCAATCAGACATTCGGAATATTGACATTTTGAACATTTTTCACGAAACGTCAGATATATAAAAAAGGTCAACAATCTCTGGGGGAGAATCAACAAGACAAACTGGATGGAGTTCTAACGTTTGGCAATCGTATCGGTTTGAAAGGTGGACTTTACCATTCATGTCATCCTGAATAAAATTCCCGACATTTTTCTTAGGAGGCGTATTACTGTTCTTGCGTAGATGCTTGTTATTATAGGGGCACGGAGTGGCTCTTTTCGCGATAAGAGAGGAAGGCTCGTATTTTCTTAATGCACACGTGGTGGCCACTTATACGGGGTATATTTAAGGGAATGTCGGCCGTCTCCCGGGACCCTTCCAGTTGGTCCGCTCCACTGCAACATTCCCAATCAAAGAGAGAGCCATAATTGATCCCCATCTCGCTTCTTTTTTTTTCCTCCCGCGTTTCATTATGAGAAAAGCGCGCGAAAAAAGCCCGATAGTGATCGGCCAGGCTCTACTGTTTCCTACCGAGCTCCTAAGTAGCCGGGGCTATCGCGCTGATAATCGGTGGAGAGACTGCTGCGAAAAGGTTATCGCTTGCCGTCTTGACAGCGCGGAGGGGAGGGGGGGGGGAAGAGCAATATAGGGCTGTTGGTGTGACGGCAAGAGGCAAACAAAGAATAAGTTGGCGATGATCTGCGGATTGAGGGGAGCTATCAATGTCTTGAATGATTGCTGATACCTAGTATGGGACAGTATAAACCGCGGTCACTCACTCTCTCACACTCTCTCCCCCGCTCGTCGGCTGTGCAGTGGGTATCGCGCCGTCCACGGAGCTAGCTGCCGGAAAAAAATGATACAAGCGGACAACGGGTCTCGAAGACTTAATGCTCTGAAGGGTGGAATTATAGGTTTCACATTGAATGATGCACAGTGCTCATGTGAACGCTTCTAGTCTTGACATTCTAGCGAAGGGTTTTCCCTAAAAAAAAAATCATTACATTGGGCAACTTGGAAGCGATATAATTCTATGACGAACGCAAGTTTGACATTTAAAGACTTTAATAGAGCACTTTGTGATCTCCAATGTTTTCTCGGTCACTTTCGAAGCTAAGATTTGATTCCGAGGAAGATGCTATTGCTGCTCTGCCAAGTTGCTGTTCTTCAAGCCGTTTTTTTTCTGGGCGTCATCGGTCGTTGTTGGGTCGTATTCTCTGGTTACATGCATCTTGCTGGACCCATGTGACCGCCTGTGATCATTCTGATGGACTGCTCGCTTTTCTTCCGCGTCAGATTGGCCTCGGATTCCTCGCATTCCTTTTGCCGATACACGATCCGTTTGTTTCGTTACGATCACACACCTCAATGGGCAATCTGCCGGCTTGGCATTTTTTTTTTGATAAGAAACCAGATGGAGTTTCGGCCCATGCGGCGCGCCATACACAACCGGGCAGTCTGCGCTATCTTAGCCAGATAAGATATGGCGACTCTGGGATGGAGTGTATACCAACGTGTAGAACAAGAGGTTTCTCAAAGCCTCTACAAATGAAACTTTGACACGAAATCCCATTTGCAATTTCTACATTATTCTGGCGTCCGTTTTTTTTCCTAAAAATGCATTCAGACTTGGATGATGACGAGAAGGAACCATTGGTTTTTTTTTTACAGTTTTAAGATTAGAATGTGTCAATGCAATAGATTGGTGAATTTCAGTTTACATTTTGTCTAATAGACTCATTTACACTTCTCTCTCTCTCTCCTTCTCTCTACTCGAGATTTAACTTTCCAGAAATGACCCAATAATTCCAATTCGTCTCTCGTCAACTTAAAAGCGTCACCTCCTTTTTAGCCCCCAAGTCAGGAGTTCATCGTCCCCGTCCACTGGGTAAATTAAGAGGGCCGGGCCGAATCTACATATATTTGCCTTGTGCTTAACCTGAACAAATGTGGGAATCGTCTTTTCACGGATTTTACGCTCCAGAAAACGCGGTCTACAGATTGGGCGGGAGGCTGAAGTATGGAAAGAGAGAGAGAGAGAGAGGGAGGGGAGAGGGGGGGGGGGGAGAGAGATGAAGTGGCGAGTTGTACTAAAACCCGTCCGGGGTAGCGTTCATTAATGTGGAAGGAACGAGGGAGACGGGAGGGTGAATGGAGGGGAGAGAGCGGGTACGGCACAGACATTTGGCTCGGGTTCTGAGTGAGGATTTTACGCTTGGGCTGACGGACACATGTCACCGTAGTACACCGTCTCTGTACCAGCCGAACGGTCAAAAAGACACCCCGTCTCTCTCCCTCACTCCATCCCTTCACTCTCTCCCGCTTCCCTTCTCTCTCTTTCCCTACCCCCTCTCCCCCTTCCCTTCTCTCTCTTCCTCCCTACCTCTCCCCCTCTTCCCTTCGCTCTCCCTCTCTCTACCTCCCTCTCTCCCTCTCCCCCTCTCCCCACCCCTCCCTCCCTCCCTCCCTCACCCTTCTCTCTTTCTCCCTTTATCCCTCCATCTTTCCCTTCTTCTCTCACTCCCTCTCTCCCTCCCTCTCTCACTCTCTCCACCCCTCTCCCCCTCCCCCACCCTTCTCTCTCTCCCTCCATCTTTCCCTTTTTCTCTCAGTCTCACTCCCTCTCTACCTCACCCCCTCTCCCTCCCCTACCCCCTCTCGCCCTCCCCTCCCTCCCACTCCCTCCCTCTCTCCCTCCCCTCTCCCTCCCTCCCTGCTCTATCCCTCTCTCCTTCCATCTCCCCTCCATCTCTTCCCCACTCTCCATCCCTCTCCCTTCCTCTCTCCGCCCCTCTCTCTCCCTTTCCCTCTTTCCCTCCCTCCATCCCCTCACCTCATCTCTCTACCTCATCTCTCCATCCCTCTTCGTCTCTCCCCTCCTTCCTCCTCCCTCCCTCTCCCCTCCCTCCTCCTCCCTCCCTCTCCCCTCCCTCTCTCTCTCTCTCTCCCTCCCTCCCTCTCTCTCTCTCTCCCTCCCTCTCTCTCCCCCTCTCTATCTCTCCCTCCCTCCCTTCCCCCTCTTTCTCTCCCTCCCCTTCCCCCTCTCTCTCTCCCTCCCCCCTCTCTCTCTCCCTCTCTTCCCCCTCTCCCCCTCTCCCCCTCCCCCTTCCCCCTCTCTCTCTCCCTCCCTCCCTCTCTCTCCCCCCTCTCCCTCTCTCTCTCCCTCCCTCCCTCTCTCTCTCTCCCTCCCCCTTCCCCCTCTCTCTCTCTCCAGCCCCCCTCTCTCTCCCTCTCTTCCCCCTCTCCCCCTCTCTATCCATCTCTCTCTCCTCCTCTCTCTCTCTCCCTCCCTCCCTCTCTCTCCCCCTCTCCCTCTCTCCCTCTCTCTCCTTCCCTCTCTCTCTACCTCCCCCTTCCCCCTCTCTCTCCCTCTCTTCACCCTCTCCCCCTCTCTCTCCATCTCTCTCTCCTCCTCTCTCTCTCCCTCTCTTCCCCCTCTCTCTCCCCCTCTCTCTCCATCTCTCTCTCCTCCTCTCTCTCTCTCCCTCTCTTCCCCCTCTCCCTCCCCGCTTGGCCAAAGAGCTCACTAAAAAGACTTGCGGTTTACCCGTGAGCTGCATGGGGGAATACAAGATTCTAATGAAGCATGCCGTCATCCAATCGCACTGTGTAAAGAGGTTGTAGTTGTTAGCAGCACTTTTAAGGTCAAGACACCTCAATGTGTGTTGGTCTGGCTATGGTATGAGGGAGTATTCTTTCTTACCGTAATGGAACCTATACCTTCATGTTAAAACATCTTGATAGACCAAAGTGAGAGTAGATAATTTAAATAAGGATTCTAATCCCATTAATGTTGGCTAAAATCATTTCTTCCAAAATGAGAAGCAGGCAAATTAGATAGTAGTGCCTACTAGTAACGTGATTTATTAATTAATTTACTCCGTCCGTGGAAATGTAAAAACGCAGAAACTCAGACCTAAATGTAACTTGGGTCGTGTAGGTAGATGGCGTCTTAGAAATTATCGCGTGGAGGGGAGTATGTTAATAGAAAGTTGGAAGTTAAGAACGTGGAAGAAATCTATCCAGCGAGCGAATGGGACGTCTTGGGGTTAATGCATGGAGGAACGGCTTAGGATTTATGGGGATGTTATCCAGTAAGACTTACTTGCCATTAAGGGTCTCTGCAGCTGGATAAGATTATCTCGAAAACGTGTAAGCTACTTCATATAGGCTATCCCTAACGCAATCTGTCCATTCTGGGGTTTTTTCCCCTCATATTTCGATTTTTTTTCTTCCAATCTCCAATTTCTTTCACTTTGGTAAAAATTCATGCAAAATGAATTTGGCAAAAGGATGCTTACTCACCTAATTTTCATTCAATTCGTGATTTAATTGTCTGTTTATAATTATATCAAATTCAAGGTCAGTGTAATCCATCAGGCCGTTGTTTGATTAAATTAGATTATTTTGGTCTTCATTTTTCGACAGATGTTTATTCAATTCAATACCAGCATCTCGATGTCCCTCTTTATGCTTATTTGTTCCAAGGCAAACAAATCTTGTCTTGTTTGCTACTGAATCATGCTTTACCATTAGTCAGACCTTAGCCTGGTTGAGATGTATACACATTCAACCTCGTCCTCAGACCAGACGCAAGCAGTGCACAGAGACTAATAAGCTATTTACAAATGACCCAGCAACCTTCTCTTAGATAAGGATTACTACAAACTCTGACATCTTGAAGTCGCCGCCTGTTTTGATTCCAACGATGCCGTGAAGACAACGGCATAAGTATTGCGGCCACTGTCTTAATGAAAAAGCGCCCTCTGTCGAGATTCCACACACTGTTCTTGGAGTGTACTCCGTATAGGACACGCAGCGTAGGGCATCTCGTGTCTTAGGCCTTATGTTCCTGTAAATGGTACCATGCCTATATTATAGGTCACTGGGCTAATAAAACGTTCTCCTGAGAAATGCGAGTGTGCTTGGAAATGAAAGCGAGAAAGCTTGCTGGGTCTACTGCCACGGGACAATGTCTCGAACAAGAACCCCCCAACCTTACCGTCATTATTAATAAAAAAAAAAAAAGAGAGAAGAAGAGAGACTCGCTTGGAGATTTGATCATCCATCAGTGATTGGTGGCTTTCTGCTCGTCAGGTGCGAAGGTACCGTCACAAACACAGGGTTGAAGACTGCATTGAATGCGATTGATATTAAAACAAATATTGTAGTACGGTGCAGACTGTGGGATAGTGTATGCTGCATTGTGTCTTAGTTATTGTAGGGACACCATTGTTCGCTCGACCAAACTGTCTTTAGTACCTTCCATCGCTCTCTCTCCCTCTCTGTCCCTTGCACGTTTTATACGTTTGTACACAAACAATCCTTGGAGTAATAATGTGATAGACGGATGCAAATTTGACAGCGATAGAACCGAGCCTCTTAAATGGCAGTGTGGAGCGTCTTTTAGACGGAGACACAATACATCTTCACCTCTGGGAATTATAGGTGGCGAAATGAATTTGTGTCTAAATACCAAAGGCGGGCAGCAATAGGACTTGTCAATATATATTCAAATTAGGTATTTATAGGGCTTCGTACAATGGGTGGGTTCCATCTTAGCAGACGTCCGTTTTCAATAAGTATATGGCGTGCTCTATGCTCTATGTGCTAGGTGTTGATATAGACTGCTGTGGAACTTTACCGATCAAGCTTGTCGCGTACAGTATGGCTGTAATATTTACATGTCTCCGAATCAGGGGGTTGCGTTCAACTTCAATCTTGACAACTTTACAAAGAGGGAATTGCTTCTGCTTGCGTTTGATTGAAGGAAAACTGTGGCCAACACGGTATAGGGATGGTGTCGTGAACGTGGCTGCATGTGCAGCTTATATAGAACTGAGCGCATTATTACAGCACGGTCAGGACTCGGGACTACTCCCAGGTTGATTTTTTTTTTTTTTTTTTTTTTTTTTTTTTGGGGGGGGGCTGGATAACCCAAGCTAGCTAGCAGTCAGCCCAAGACCGGTACCCACTCCATCAATTAATGCAGCCATGCTACCCATGCCGTCTTGACCCAGTAGCGGAGGGTTCGAGCCAAGGTGAGGGCAGACCGCACACGATTTGTTTTCTTAATTTGAGCACTCAGAGTCCAAAATGTTAATCGCGGGACGGGCTTCTCTCTGTAATCACATCAGGCGATTTGCATACATTTTGTACACACTGGCCGGAAAAATTGAAAATCTCCGAGAAAATAAAACTGATGAAGTGACTGGTCAACTCTAATCTCTCTTATTATACACACCACTACCTTTCTGTGACCTCATCCAATGTAATTAAAATGAGGGATCCATCAAACAGAAGGCAAGCATTTTTTTAAAACATGAAGCAATTAATTATTAATTTAGCTTTATTTAAGTCCAATCAATGCTTTGATATTAATTTAGGGGAAAAATAAGAGAATTCCTTAAAATTGAAAGCTTTGTGACTTACTGCACTCTGCTATCGATTACCGGATGCCCTACGATAGGCGGAAATTTGATCATTAACTCAACAAAGTCTTCGGCACCATAAGTACCCAAGGAATTTCATTCCAAATATTGAACGCCGGTGAATAAGATAGCGGGGTAATTTGGCTAGTGTTAATTACGAATTATATGAGGTCGAGATGCATGCAAATAAATGACTTTATTAGGAGTGAAGTGTTTAGTACAATCACCCTGGAGTTTACTCAGGGTTTACCTGGGCTAGCTTCGGTCCCCTCTCCCCCCCCCCAAAAAAAAGACCAAATACCACTGCCTACGATTCTTGGACCCTTCAGGGAAAGGGGACCGTTCCTTTAGTCTATAGGCCTCAGGCATTGACTGATGTCATTGAGAAGTTAAGCAGTTTCGATTGCCTCACATGGGTAGCTGCGCGTCCCTTAGGTTTGATCAGTCACTGAGAACTCCCCTAACACTCCTGCCATCATCATCCAGCGGCCAGCCCGAGCCCCAGACTCGCTCCGAGTCCCCCGCCCGGTGGTCGCTCGGCCCGGGCCGGGCCGGGCCGGGTCGGGGCCCAGACTCCAACGGAGTGGTAGTTAAAAACCAGGTCGGCTGATGCCGCATTAGGGCTGAGTAGGCACAGCGCCTGGTTCGTGCGTTGGATGTTCGGGCTAGCTTGGTCCATTAGTTAAGCCCTTTGTGCGAGGATGCCGCCGCTATGACATCACGCTGTACTTTCCCAGCAAGGCAATGAACTGGCCTCCCTCTCATATTTTATGTTGTAATATATCGACAGTTTGGCAGAGCAGCCCAGGAATATTCTCCATAATATTGAATACATTTGCAAGGTATTGTGGCGGGTACAAAGCCTCATATCAGAGGGCCTTGCAGTGAGTATTTGCTGTGTGGTATCGGATGGCTAGGACTGGATTGGCTTACAGTGGGTGGAAGGGAGAGAGCGGGAGTCGGCAGCGCCTAATCCCTCGCCCAAAACGGGATAGGAAATAACAACGACTGACCAAGAAACATCAGGACCAGAGACTGCTCAGATATCAGAACGACCATTGATACCTAATGCACCAACACACACGGTAACTGTGGCAAAATGTGAGGGGTGTAGCTAGCGTGGCTGTGTGTGCTTGTAGCGAGGACAGACGGTAGGTCCCCCCCCCCCCTCTCCCTACTTGCCCGAGGGGCTGTGTGCATCAGGCAAACAAACCGCCACCCTGCTATTCCTTCCCCTCTCCTTCCGGCCACGGAATATGGGTATTCTTTCCACACATGCTCCCCAATATCGACAATGAACATTGAATTGATCACGGCATGTGTGCCAGTTAGCTTGCTGTTTAATAATTGAATGCAACATTCTGAGAGGAGTTGTACGTGGAAATGATCTCATTGCTTAACCAAACCGATGAGGCCAGTCGGTTCGTAATATCAGACCACTCTGTATAAGTGTAATGAGGAACGTGTGTATAGTGTTTCCTTACAATTGTTCAGTGCGATCGCTATGCCGCGGTATGTTTTGTACACAAAGCGTGGGGTTGTCACAATAATGCCCTTTGAAAATGCGCCAACAATGACCGCCAAACTTGGACGAAGAAAAGAAAAAAAGTAGCAGAAATTACCGATACATTAAATCATTGTTTCGCTTTTAACTCGGCAAATATAGCTGTAAAAGCCAGGCATTGAGTGTCGCACAATCTTTGTTGTGGTAAACGGGTCCCGCGTGTATTGCCAAAGTACAGGTAGGTGGACAACATGAAATGAAATTCGATATTTGAGTATTTTTTGGGTGCTGGCTTACATCACAATAGGAGCAGGGCATCTGGGAATAGAGTTTGTACCCTTACTTTTTGTGTGTTATATCATCCTAAAGATAACGAGTGGTTGATGTGCACACTTTGTCGGAGGAAAGTGACCAATTGTACTTTGTCAATTGTTCTGACAATAATGATGCAATCTATCCCGATTGAGTAATTAAGTTATACGCCACCATTATGTCCACGGCTCAAGTTTCATTTCCACTTGAACTTAATATCTCTACACCTAGCCTGGTTTACTCATACCTTTAGAGCGGTAATAATACTGATAATATAAAATTACAACCCATAAGAAAACTGGGGGATTTTTTTTTTACCCCCTACGCTAAAAGCAACCCGCCAGAAGTGGATGGTTCGTAGCCAAGGGGGTCAGCCTCGCTATGCGCCCTTTGTTGGCGGTCCCTCACCTTCCTAGTTCCGAGCTTAGCCAAACAATGAGGTCCCCTCCTCTCTCTCCTGAGCTAGGGTCACCACAGAATCATATTATTGCCAGTGCGTATTAAGAAGCATACAGGACCTATGGCCCAGATTCTGTCTTTTCTCTCTCTCTCTCTCTCTCTCCCTCTCTCTCTCTCTCTCTCTGTCGCTTCACAAACACACAAGTTCATAGCCCTGCGCCCTTTTTTCCCCAGTCATCAAAGCCTGGCTGCTTTGCCTGCGAGTTCACCCTGGTCATCCCCTAGCCCCCTCCCCCCCCCCCACACACACTCTGCCCAGACCCCCGTTCAAAGACACGCTGGTAATTATTTTATAGATATGCCAAAAAGATTCCACACGCCCTATTTCATATTGCTTGATTTCCTTGGCGCAGGTTCCCTCCCCCGACCCCATCCCTTCCCCACTCTCCCTCCACCATTTCTATCTTATTTGAGTGAAATTTCCGCTTTATTGGCGGTAATTTTTCACTGCGAAGCCCCTAAGGGTTTCTCACCATTAGTTGTTTTGATGTTTGATCGCATATGAAGCGTGCGCAATCACAGTGCGTAGGGCTGCCTACCCACCGTCGGTATACCGTTCTTTCCATCCTCTACCCGTCCGTAGGGAACAGCCCTAGTATTTATATAATTTTCCTTCCGATTTTCCACCATTTAGGTAGAGCTTGTGTGCTATAATTACGGTTTGCAGCGGGCAAACCTCTGCCAATTCCAGCATATTGGTTAGAGGAGCGTATAGTGTACTGGGCAAGGGAGACTTACTTGTAGCTCAACGGAGGGTGAAACCTCCATGTTCTATGTAGCCGTTTTGATTTGATCTACGGATCGATGTTCCTCACTCCTTAATTGTATTAGAGGAAATCTTGGGCACATAGAGATAAATCACAACACACGGATTGACCGAGTGATACATTACAGCAACGATGCAGCTTGACATCAAAATAGGTGTCTGTACCAGTCGTTGAAAAAGAGCAACGCAAATTGATCTTGACGGACGATGTTGTAAAAATTGGTAGAACGAAACATTATTTTCATGCCTGAAGATAATCTCGTTTGGTGATTGTCAGCCTAGGTGAGGTAGTTTATATCGGACACGTCCTGATAATGAAAAGCGGTAATGTGTACGTTTTTAAAGGGGTGAGTTAATCACGCTTTTCAATGTGTGATCGTGTTTGTGCTTGGGTAGGGGTATTTCTGCATTGCAAACGTCTCAGTATATACAAAATGAAAACCCGTATAAAACCTTTCAAATGATTGATATCGCGTGTTCCCGTTCAACTCAACTTAGCTGTGATATTCTAGACTAAGATTTGCAGCGTGTCAAGAAAGTATACTCGTTTCAGCCTCGGATATTTTATGCGAAGGGGTTGGTAACCTTCAAGTGGTCAGACTACTTCCAAACGATGACCTTAGGAGTGGCTTCACTTTGGGTTTTAATTGGCGATCAATGAGTGCGGGTAATCATCGGTTACTCATCCCTATAACTCACCTCGGAGCCACTCACGCACGTTCTCGGTGATATCGCTACGCCGCCTTGGCGTATTGATTTAGCACGACACCAAGACTCATTGCAAGATGACGAAACCGTAATTGGAATAAATAAGTACAGTGACACCCAGTCACTTTGCATCAGTAGTTGCACGAATGCTCAAGCAGAAGCTTGCCTGGTACGACTAAAACCCTCTCCCATGTCTGTATATTGTGGACATGTACGTGCCAACATCAAGATTTAGTCACTCAAACATGCTTGAAGTTTACAGTAAACAAGAGTCGCTTAGTGATGGTATCAAGCCTCCCTAAGCCATGTCACATCGGCCGCTATAGCCTGCCTTCACCTCGCTAGGGACCAGTGGAAAGCCCTCCTTATACAAACTCCGACCGCTTCCATGTAAATTTGTACACCATCGATTGCACTGTGGGTAGTCGGTTTAGATTATTGCTACAGCCGAGGCAAGAGCTCCGCGCTACCTTCTCTACCAGACTAGGCGTATAGTTTGCCCACACGTGGGCTGGACTCAGGGGCTACAGGTTTGCTTGTCGTATCAAATTTGCCGTAATTAAGAGCGAGAGAGAGCGAGAGGGGATACCAGTATAGGTCCGGGCATAGGTAAGGCAGGGAACAGCCAGTCCTACTGCTCACTCACTGTGCTCTCCTCAAATTGATTATACACCGACGCGTTCATTCATCTGATTACGTTATCACTCTATGAGGTCACGATGATAATTGTGCTTCCTTATCGATCTCTGCTCACCACAATCACTCCTCACCGTAATTCACAAATTGCAATTTTCCACGACGTGCAAACTGCAATTAAATTTTCCAGTGTTCAACATTGATGTGTCCACGTTTACAATTTGTCGTCATGTTTTGATTCTATTTTTCTTTGAAAGAAAAATCGAATGTAATTACACCCCCCCCAAAAAAAAAAAACCCAAAGAATTAACGTGGCCCGCAGCTAACACAATATAGGTCGCGTTGCTCGTTCGGTCATGGCAAATTCAGTTTAGGCTGCCAAGTTTGAGGAAAATTTCAGCAAATATTAATATCTGCAGTAGGAGTGTACTTCATTCTCCACTCAGATTCACCATTCAGCCTTGGGAATCCTTCAAAGATAGTTCGTTTCAATCCAAGTACCTGATATCGAATAATTAGACCGTGTAAGAGCAGAGCAAAGCCGAGTTGTAACTTATATTTTGAAGATCTTTAGCTCTGACGCGAAACCAAAAAAAAAATGTAATTTGTTCCGACATTGTATCCGGAGTTAACTGGCCGACTGTTTTGTAGTTTGGACACGTTCTGCCATTTTTTATTAGCACCGAACGTCCTGATGTGACTCTCGCGTTAATAATGACCAGCCCAAGATGGATCGGTTGAAACATTTTGACCAAGCCTAACATCCTGGGAAGGAGGCGGTAGGATTTCCCACAGGCTTGAATGGACAGGGTTGGGTTCGCTTTCCGTCGGGAGTCCACCATCACCTCGTTCCCGACCAGGGGTTGTATATGGGTTAATAATCCAGCCCGTGATTTGGCGTTACAAAATGTCGGCGGAGTCTTTGAAGGGTAGACATTGTAATGTATCCTTATTAGGTGTCGGGCGTAAGCAGTGAAAGAAACGCGGAAAGAAGTGAATGGTAGGCAGAGGTTGAAGCACATGCCACTATTGTATGGGCCTCTACTTCAGCCCTGCTCGCTACCTCTTGTAGTGCTGGGTTCACTGTCTCGGTGAGGACGGGGTCAAACACGGCATTAGGCACGCTAGATTTCGTGTCCATCGTCGGATTGACTGAGCTAGGGTTTCAGTGGCCGTCCCCACGGCGTAGCGGCCAATGTTTGAATTGGGTTAAAGACTTGAGAGTCACCTGCCCCACGCTGTTGTTCAGCCGGGTTCAACGCCTGACGAGCCGGCTGGTTTTTGCGGGCAATCTCCCCCCTCAACTTGGCCAGCCTACTAGGTATATTTAGGTCTGGAACAAGCAGCACTGCTCGCCATGTAACGAAGAGGACGTGATATAGACCAAGTTGCTTCGGGTGTGAGAGCTAGTTAGTCCGTGCCTCCCTCTACCACTGCAACCCACCAACACACTCATCAGTTTCTCCACACCTGTAGCCTTAAGGGGCAGCTTATCTGAACAATAACCCGTGCCCAGTTCACCACTGTGGGCAAATAAGTAGTAGAAAAAAGGATTCGGCGATCAACTGATGATTTCTTACTGAATATATAAAGTCTCTTACTCGCCGGCTTTCCTCTGGTCTTGTTTCCAATGTTGTTTTTCCCTCGTTTTTTTTTTTTAAGATTTGGCCGGTCCCCTAAGGTAACGTCCTACACTCTCCTGTCTAGCGTACAAACAGATCACGGCCTATTGAATTGAATTGATATCCCTTGCAATGACACATTTATAGAGCGCCATAGACACAGCGGCTGGGCCAATGCTATCACTTTATCATTAATAATAATAATCCCTGCACAGGCCCTGGCACTGGACGCAGTAACTCAAGTGCCAAGAAGTACGGGGAGAGGACAGATCATTACCGCCCCTGGCAAGACTACGGCAGCCGTGGTTTTGATCAAGATTCCCCGTGTATGTTCAAGTTCGATCGCATTACAGTCCGTGCCGCAGACTCCCGTATACCTCAGCGTGCAAATGTGGCGAGGAGAAGTATACAGACTAAACCCAAACAATGCATCTTGTCTGGCTGCCTCTATCAAGTCTCCTCTATAGTGACTTATTAATAAATCCGTGCGGCTAGGAGTGGAAACCCCGCCGAAGCACAGCTGACATCACAAGTGTAGAGCCGAGAAGGAATACTGTCGTCTACTCCCTTAGCGTTAATCACACCTCCTGTCACTTGGACCAATCCGAGCTTTTCGTTCTGGATACTGTGTTACCGCGGCATGGTTGTAAATGATAGCGCGACTAACGCCATGGACCGCCAAGACTCGCCTAACTGCCGACAGCGACGCAAGGCGACGTTTTCCGCCAAAGTACTCGGTAACTATGGCAAATGTTGCGCTGCGCATGGGAAACATTGTCGAGCTAAAGGTACGGAAGTATATATGCTTGCAATGGATCGTGGGGAAGCGTTTGGCTTGGGAAATGTTGATCTGTTCAACAAATTCATGGATTGATACCCTTGCTCGTCAGATGTTCACATTTTAATTACACAATGCTGTGAATGTCTCTCTAATGTGTTCACTTTCTGACTTGTTGTCAGATTTCATCTCAAAGCTGGGTATTGCTTATGTTTGGGTCGCTGTTTATATTCAATTTTAATGGTGTGTCGATTAGTATGATTGATTATGATTCATACATGAGCGTGTTGTACCTTTCTGAAATTTAACCGATTTTGTGTCAAGAGCCTGTTGTGTGTAACACACATTTTATTTCCTCCAAACCTACAATTTCCACCTGTTTCACTTCCGTGGTAGTTGTGAAATAGTCAGCAGAAACCACAATAATGAGCCCATACTACAAATGCGATTGTTGTAATGTGTCGCAAACAGTTACAATTCCGAGTGCGAACTTGGAATGTGAAATATTGTAGACTCAGTCCTGTATGCATGTTACTCCAAAGATAACCTATTACAGTATTAGTATTATGACATGAAAAACCCTGTCACAAATTGAAATCATGGATCATGCAAGCTGTGATTGGTTCCCTGGTGAATTGTATCAATATAATCAATGTTCACTTGTTGATTAGTTTTAACATTATTTCTGTCTTTTTTTTCTCTGATCAGCCGGTATTCGACAAAAGAACGAGAATGGTAAAGACGGTCTTGTATCCAACGTGACTTCACCTAACGATGTATTCTGCACCGTTCCCGGTCGCCTCTCTCTACTTTCCTCTACCTCCAAGTATAAGGTGACCGTTGCTGAGGTACAAAGGAGGCTCTCTCCTCCAGAATGCCTCAACGCCTCACTCCTCGGCGGGGTCCTCAGGAGGTAAGTCACGCGCTCGTTCACATTCTTCTATCAAGCAAGGCCAGTGTCCGAAACGGGCGTCCACAGAGCTAGGTCTAGGTCTTCCCCCTATTGGAAATACACGGAGATGCGAAGACAATAGCCCTAGCCGTAGCTCTTGAAACCAGTTTCGGACACGGCCTTACTTTCAAATGGATCCCCAAGTTCTGCCTTGACAAGTAAAGATTAACCAGTTGGAAATAGTGCATAAGCTTACTACTAGTACTACTAGCAATGACTGTCATCAATGCATGTGATGAAGTTAGTTGTTGCTAAGAAAACGACTCTTCCCAACATCACTGTGAGTGCGATGCAGAACTTGTTTTTGTTCATCAGTTCGACTAAGATCTGGGCAGCGACTGAGACGGAAACATGACAAAGGGCTTGATGGTTTAAAGACATGCATACAGGCATGTTTCTAGTTTGCCATTTGCTATTTGTGCTCGCAGTGCTTCCTGTGTTGTCCTGTTCGTGTATAGGAAGCCCCACATACGCTTTTCATTGTGTGTGAGTTTCCCTCTAGTCTTTATTCCGCCCATCCTTATTGTGTCCTACCAATTACCATTAATGTAGTGTCTTTTCTTGGTCTTGTTTTGGGGGTTGGTCCCAACCTAACCACCGTTGTATTGCAGACGTCTTGTTTAGACGTCTTGTTTCCCATCCCTGTTTCAAATGCAATGATGCTCGTTTCAAGCTTACTTTGTGCTTTCATTTTTGCCATTCCTTGTGATTTTTTTTTTTTACTCTGGTTGAAAGTCTGGTATCTTGCACTTTATCCTTGATGGCAAAAAGGGCAGATTAAGTCAAATAAACTTTGAGTGTTTGTACATCTGGCGCTGCAAGTCACTTTGTTTGCCTCTAGTAGATAAGACAATTCCAGCAGTTGCCTGTTCGACACCCAAGATGCTCGATTCAAACCGTCTTAGATTACATACAATCAGTAGTATCACCCACCACGCCATCCGTGTGGCCAAACCTACCCGCCTTCTAACTTCAATAACACCCTTATTATTATTCAGACCCATTTTTTTTTTTATGCCAAAGCTTTCAACAATATTTGGTTAAAAACTCCAATGACCCTGGCTCATCAGGTGGTCAACACCGCCCCCTGTTGGTGGCGTAAACTGCGGGGCCTTCTTAATGAAGTGACGGTCGTCAGTAGCCTGGGGGTCTCAGACTGCGATTAGTTAGCGCCCATCATTACTCCCTGCCGGGTCCCCTGTTTGTATTGTCTGTCTGCCCATCAAACCTGTCTATAGTCTTATGCTCGTTGTTTTTGTACGCCAAAGCCCGAGGTTGGGACTGCGTTTCCTAGGCCGTATCAAGCTACCTGTTGTCCCGACTAATTGGGGTGGTCCCCACGCAGCACCTGTTACTCAGCGTTATCGCTTCCCTGCTCAAGAATTAGGCCCGAATCCCAAGAAGTGTACTATCTTTAGAGGGGCTAGCCTTCAACCGTATGCTAATTTTTTTTCCCCAGAATTTCATAAGGCATATTCACAGGAGGAAGCCTTTTATATTTATACTCAGCCGAGTGTTTTGTAGCGCATTGATTTGCACCACTTTTGTACGACTCTACGGAATCTATTTTGGCCGCATTTCAGAGGTTACTGATTGCAAATCTCAAATCCTATTTTCATCAACTCTAGCAAGGGTAGAAATGCGAGGCCCTTTGATTGGAAAGTTCATCGCCTCGCACTGTAAATAATGGCCGACAAATTCAGGCATAGTCAGTTCCGACTAGTCTCCAACATATTACCTAGTCTCTTTTCGTGTTGACTCTGTCAATATTTAGCGTGGTTTCAGGTTATAGCACGGTTTGCATCGGGTTGTCGGCAATTAGTTGAACACAAGAGACCGTCGTAGGGGCCTAGACTGGCAAACAGCTCTGGTTTCCTGCACTGGCCAGTCGATTGGCACGTCGAGCAACGACTAGCCCCAGACTCGGACTTGACACACGTGTATCGCCTATTGTCGGATCGCCGTCATACCAATAAATGTCGGAGACGCGCGGTGTGGGCTAATGGGCTACTGTTACAATGCCTCGATACTGACAGGATGCTCGCTTGGAAATGGCCAGGAAATTCGGCCATTTTTGTCCACGCTTAAATCACTCAGAATGCCGTTGCCCTCAGTTGCTGGACATGCCGTCAAAGTATCGAACAAGGACAAGAATATAGTCGACTGCAGAGTGCTAGGAAGTTGTGCAGTAAGTCAACTGACTCCCAGAGTTCAAAGTTAAAGAATGCCAGTACAAAGCATCTAGACCATAGCTATAGGCAGACTAGCAGACCCTGGCTATTGTACACAGGGCATCGTCACTAGACGTCATGCTTCCTTGCGCTGCTCAGCGTATAGTCACCAGTTGGCATCGTTCAACTTCAAGTACCAATTGAGAATGGCTAGTTTAATCCATCGCTGAAGCGCTGAATATCTGATTTCTATTCAGGCGTGGAGCTAGAAGAACAATGGGCGCACATAGAATATTGTCAAGCCGTGTGGGTGGTTTCTTCAATCGTCTGAAGTTCTCCAGCAACTCGATGTACGCCTATTGTGGTGTCGAGCTCGAGAGCTTTTAACAACACAGCTGAAGTGGTAAAGTTGGAGTTGTCTGGCTGTGGCTCCCCCTTACCACCATCTATCATTCATACATGAGGGAGCATGGCTGCATCGTCCATGACCCACATCAGGCTACACAATGTCCGCATTGAGTGCACTCCATGGTAGGCGCCATCCAGTCATATTTCCATTTCTGTCCATTCTCCGAGCCGGCCCTCTCTCTATAGTCCTCGTCTACCCAACAGACACAAGTGATTGATCATATCCCTCCCTGTTGTGGGAAAGCCTTTGTGGCTTAAAAATCCATCAAAGAGTTGGAGCAACAAAGGGCATTGTTGGTGTGTAGGTCAAATACTCCCCTGAGCTTTTATCGCCCTTGATTACATGTCGCGGGAGGTGGCTGATATTATTGGTGCTGCGGTAATTACCATATTCTATTCAGGCCGAATCATAATCTCATTGTTGGCCAAACGCGCCCGATAAACTCCCTGGATATGTTGCCAGACGCTTTGTGGCAACATTCGCATTCAGAATATGCACGGGCCCCACTTTTTCCTCCCACCGACACACTCGGCCATACAATTGTCGGGGGCAATTCTCACCCGGTAGGCCCTTGTACACCTCGCACGAGAGAAAAGACTACTCGCCAAGAATGTGAATTGGGTTACTTACTTCGCGACGTCGCGAGATTTACAAGAGCAATGTGCATGTACTTAAGACATGGTGACCTTTGACCGGGGTCATTTTTCAGCGAGGCTGAGTCGACGTTATCGGTCGATGTCCGTGGGAACGTGTTGATGTGAGCTAGCTGAGCTGCCTGATTGACGGTAACTAATGGGACCACTTCTCATATGTATGTAATGGCTGCCATATGTACTGTACACCGTGGACAACCATTGAGGCGTTTCACTGGGAACAGTGTGCAATAAGTATATGGAAAATCAGCCATTGTTTCAACAGCATCCATTTCAATCTGTTGCTAGCATGGATGGTAGGCAAAAGCCAACGCAAATGTGTTCAGGAACCGAACCAAAAAATTTCCAGGTTGGTAAAAAAATAACCGACGCCCTCTTGCGGTTTGTAAATGCAAATAGTAGGATTTCCTCTTTGAAAGAGGGAAGCTATACGACGTGCTGAACCGTGTTGTAAGTTCTAGTTTGCTTCATCGAGCCATTCAATCAATTGTACAAATGAAACTCATTCATAATAATGACAGAGAATTGCCCCCTACTTAACGTTATGCTGTGTACCACCCCATTATTGGTCATAATTGTTCTACTTTCAATATCGTACGTCCAGGTACAATCAACCCTAACCACGCCATAAATTGTACATGGCAATCGGAATCTTCGGGTAAAGCACTATGATTTATGAGTGTGTTTGATGGGGAATAGGTCTTGCTTGTGATGGAGTATTATAAAAAAGTATCAGTGGGACTTTTGAGATGGCCGGAGGCTCCTGGGGGTCCGTGTGGCTGTATGCTACTGGCTGCTCTCAATTGGGTTGTTCCTGGCTGGTCTGATCTCTTCCTATTCTTTGATTGAATGCTACCGTGTCTGTGGACGTGGCCTGTGACGAACGATCTGTGAATGCCTGACGTCAGCTGCGAGTATTGTCTACAGAACTACCGACCCCTGGCTAAATATAAAGACGTGACTGTCATAACACCGAGTTCAATGAAGTCTCAAGATGGCACAAAGGCTAAAGCTACATCAGTCTTTTAATAATCAATTATATCAACGTGGTATCGTTATTAAATTATCGGAACATTTCGTTGATGCAGATAGTGTTTCAATAAATTTGAAATAGCAGTGTTAAAGTCACACGATATTAGAAGCATGCATCTTGAAGTGCATTTAATTCACCTCCTGCGCTGATGTAGCCAATTGTCGAGTACACTTCAGTTCAGGGGAGTGTTGTTGTAACACTCATTAGAATATGTCAAGACGTTTTAATAATGAATATGGTCGTGGGCGCCGTTCAAGTGCAAATGATACAATTATTATCCACATTAACACACGCACGCGCGTCGTGCTATCCACGCGTTAAGGACCCATGGTTTACTTCACACTTTTTTGGAGGTCACTCATTTCGAGCTTTTCTGTGTGTCCGCTAGAAGTGAATTCAAGCAGTCACAATGCACGCCTATAGGACATGTCCCGGAGTTCATCCAGTCTGCGTCTTTGTTGGGGATGTTGTTTTGCATATTTTGTGTAGCAGGTGTCTCTGGTGAAGCAGTAAATAAAACAGCGTTGTCTACTTGCATGGAAGCAACTCACCTGTCGTGGCAATGCTAAAACATCTCTGAGTAATCGGAAAACCAACGCCACCTGTATCAAGTATCAGTAATGCCTAGACCAGAATTAGACCCAAGTTGTTTACCATTCTGGATAAGACAGTGATACGATACTAAAAGCTACACTACCGATTGCATGTATGGCAAGTTTGAACGTAAAGACCACGTGGTCGAGCATAGACAGGCTACTAGTCCAACGAGATTCTCTTCCGTCTAAGTGATTCGGCTTAACACCTACATCGTCTCACGTGGCACTTATAAAGGCCGTTGACATGATATCTGAAGAGAGTTTGAACTGGGCTAAGGTGTGTACGTATAGCCCTCATACCAAGGCGAGGGATAAGTGGTGGAGGCTGGGCAATGTCACTGTCCAGACAACTAGCCGGAAATTAGTAGTAAGCCCTTTTTCAGGGTTTTCAGGGTAATAGCAGGATGCGACGCATCGTGCGATGATCAAGTCAACAACTCGCTCTCTTCCCTGTCTCGATGACAAAGGGTAACCACCTGCCCAAATGCTCCGATACATTGTATTATTAATGCGTGCCATTCAACTCTATCCGGCCCAAATATGTTCGCCTGTGAATCTCATGAATTATTACCGTCCAATTCTTTCTTCGTGTTGCAGGCGTTAATCAGATCATCTTTCAGTTGTACTCATTGTCATACCATGTAGCTTGCATCCTTTTTGCAATCTCTAAGTGGAATTTTGTTGTTCTTTATATAAAAAAATATATAAAAAAAATCTGGACCAAAGTCCAGAAATTAAAAGATAGTAGGCCTACTTTGTTTCATTTATATCGGAGAAATGTAAGTAGTTGGCTGTTTGAATATACTACCGAGGTAGGGTACTGAAAAACTAAATACTATAAGATATGGTATTCAATATGAACTCTATCTGGGTTTGAAAGCCTGCCTTTGAGAAAGTTCCTGCTAGGATGGAAACGTCAGGCCCTTGGATTTGAATCGGTGTAAACTGTTGTTGTGGCCACAGTTTGGGGGTTTTCTTTGGTTTCCTGGTTAAAAGAAGGCTTAAGGCATGAGGTGAACTATTTTTACTTCCACAGTTTTAGTATTTGTACACAGTGCAGTCATCATATACAACATATTTTCTCTTCGGCATTCCTGCCAATCCATCCCCACGTGTGAATGCAATAGTGCCCCGGGTATTTGGACCACATATCGGGGGGCTAAGGTAGTCTCAAACTCAGCTCCCAAGAGGCTGAGTAAGAGAGGCAGGGGGGTGGGGAACCAGACCGGTCCGGGGTGGTTCGTCTGAAGAGAACGACTTGAACTTGTCACGAAGCGCGCTGTCTACAGCGGTGATACGTCACAGGTCATTGACACCGAAAAAAAAAAGCGGTGGCTTTAAATGCAGGGATGGCTCCGTCCATTTGCCGGTTGACCTGTGAGCTGATTGGCTTATTCTCATGGGATTTCCCCATGGTAGACATTGCTCCCCAGGCAGCCATTCTCATTGGACGAAAGTTATAAGAACATCTTTTAGTCTAAAGTCATTAGTTCCTGTTATAAAAGCTAAATTTACCCCCCCCCACAAAAAAAAATCGATTAAGAATTCGTTCGATACAGAGTTGTCAAGAGGTTTGTGCATTGTTTGTTCAGAATTCATGAAAGCTGTTTTTTCTAGGCAATCTTAAAGACGGGATGAGCGGTTGTTGAGACTAGTCCAAGACCTTGTCAATTATATCTCCTTGGTTTACAAGCGATCTGTCAACAGCTCGCAAACGACTACCGGACCCTGTACATTACGTGGCATTAGCCGCAGCACACCAAGGTACACCTCCTGACAGCATTTGTCTGGCGAGATGATTTCAGAAATTGACTCACCTAATGGCCAACCACAGTCACTATATGACTATAGAGAGAGGGTGAGGGGGGCGTACTTGGATGGCTTCCACTGGACTCGTTAGTCTGGGATCCTGTCCATGCTAACAGACCCGTTCCTGGTCATTGCCTTTGTCTGTCAGGAAGGGTATAGGTCCCAAACGGAGCCCCTACATCAGGTGTTAGACCGGGTCGCAAACTCGCAATCAGTTCTCTAGGTCACCTAACTAGGGGCTGCGGCTTACACGTGTTCTAAATTGCGGTGGATGTATAGTTGTCCCAATGAACTGACGGGTTTTTGTTGTGCGGAGACCCCTGCCCATCCCTTACGACAGCCTTCACCTGCTCCGGTCGAATCGTACTCGTCAAGATTTTTTTTTACAGACGCGATCGGCCCCGCATTTCTTAATGACCACCTTGCCTTTGAATACACGCATCTTGATTGCACTGTGGTACAATGCGGGTTGAACATCGCACAATGGTGGCGTTAGATTTACCCAACAAATTTACGTGGTTTTTTTTTTAGGAATAACGATGGCACTTATCGAATTTGTCCTTGATCTGGGTAATTGCTGTATTCGAAGCAAAGATTTATATCGGTGTTTGGGAGGTCAGGCGGGTCGTTTGCAGGCAACTAATTCAATTATTTATGGAGATAAATCCATTGTTGAAATCATGATAAGACTCCAAGAAAAAGTCCCCATACAGAAAAAAAGGTCATTCATACAGAGTGAACCGCGTACACCCATTCACACAAGGATAACTTGCCAAGATGTTTTTTGAAGAATTTGTGTAGATGTTTTGTCAACAAGACGAACCTCCTAAAGCCCCGATTTCGGGTAGAGTACACACTGCCCGAAACGTTGAGTAACCGGCTCTTTTCAGAGCCACCCTCTGATCTCACGAGAGGCGATTTACACGGTGTCACCGCAAACCTTCCACTTGGTACTTCCGCCATGCAAACCTTCCAATCGCATATTTTTGGCTTTTATCAGCACAGCCTCGCTCTATATCGACTATATGACTTCCAAGTTTGTATTTCAATAAGGTACGGATCCTACGGAAACAAACAGACAAAAGCCCCTACCCGAGTCTTGTGCGTCCTACAATGCTAGTCCTTGTCTGGCTCGATGTTGGGTGGAATACGTAGGCCCGGAATGTGGTCTGACGGGATTTGTGTTTAGCCTGAGGCATCGTGGGCCAAGTGACAAGACTGCCACTGACCCATGACCCTGAATAACCTCCCCAGAAACAACTGCTCTGAAAGTGAAATTGCAGCCAAAGATAAATATGGCCTCTCCAAATCTGCAGGTGCCTATTCTGTGCCTGTAGTCTGTCGTTCAACTATTATTAGTATTTACGTCAGTGAATATCCATCCTAGTGAACATAACACGCTGTAAAAGTGGATGATTTCATAGTATTTACATAATTCGCTAAGCAATCGTTTCAATTTCCGTAATTGTAATCATATGTGAAATCTCTTCATGTATCTTGGAGGATGCTGGGACACTGCGTGTCAAGATATACATGTAATGTCTTGCTTGTATCGAAATGATTAATGACAGCGTTTGGTCGGAGTATTTCAGCAGGCACTGCTCATATTACTCGTGATTATACCGTGTAATTGAATAGAAGCCGACTGCTATGGGATAGAGTGCGTGTGACAAGTCTCTCCGTTATTCAACGTGAGCCAACGATTACTACCAAGATGAAAGAATAAATTAAATTGTGACGCGGAATCCGCGGAGATATTCAGTTTCAACTCTGATTAAGCGGTCAGCGTCGATCACCAAATAAAAATAGACAGTGTGGGGGTCTGTCCAATATCAGCCAGTTTGTTTTATAGAAGCTCTGACTGTTGAAAGCGAGATGTTATTGATTTGGCCGTTTGGAAATGAATTGTACATGAAGTAAACGCATGCATTCTGCGAGAAAAGACTAATACGAATTGAAAGTCTGACTCGAACGTGATGTGAAAGTGAAATGGCTCTGAAAGGTTATATGGCAAGTATTGAAACTAACAATATGAGAATGCTGTATGCTTGTCCCTATTGCAGTTGTACTGTGGGGTCTTTTGAGGGTAGAGCTCTAGTCGTTATTACATGAAAGTTGACAGTATATCGAATTTCATGCAAACGGGGTGAAGCCATATCTATCCGTTCAACTTGTCTAATTAGGTCTGTAATGCACTGTCAATACTGCGTCGCCTATATACCGTGGCGTATGTCGGTATGTCTTGTGAACACACGGTACGGCCCCGGCCCCACTCGAGGCCTCCTGACTTTTGTACCCCCGGGGAAGGGCGCCCCCACCGAGAGGACTAACTTGACCTTTGATCCTGGAGCGATCATGGCTGACATCCAATCCGGCGTGGTTAGGGACTGTCCACGTTTCACGGTCTGACTTTCGCGGGAGGAATGCGAGGCTGTGGTTTTTCTATTCAGTCTTTCAGAGTCGTTCCTTTTGAAATGGAGAGCGGGGATCTGACCCGATTTCGCTGCTTGTAATTCAAAGTGATTGAGAATTGTGGTTAATTTAACCCCCACCCCTACCGTGAACACTGGTGCTGCCTTTCACAATTTTAATTCGGAGTGAAACATCTTCATCAAGTATGAACTTAGTGACACATTCAAGTCGAAAGACGATCAATGGGTTCGATTAAAGAATTGAAAAAAAACTTGACAAACTTTTGATCTTGCTTCTATAAGGAACATGTGTAACTTTGCTTGACATTTGGTTTGCTTCATATTTGGTTTCTCTCGAGATCTCGGGAGAATAGAGTTCAATAAGCTCCTCTGTACAGCGGGTCCTTGGTTGCTTAAACCCTGTCATGGTTATACAGGCCCTATAACCGCTGCTCGTCATACGTCGTGACTCGTTGTAACCCGTTATAGCAATGATAGTTTCTCTCAACTTAAAAAAATCCCATATCTCTCAGTAGCATTGATGGAACATGTAGGTCTACCAATTCAATAGAAACATAAATGCACATATTTTACAAGTTAAAAAACATTTGGGACGTCCTACGCAGTAGATAGACTGGCTTATGGAAATCGTCGATCGAATTTCGATCAATTTCCCCTGAATTGTATACGCAAGTAAACACGTGTGTTTGCCATTAAAGGTACAAATACAATTTCCTTTCTATGAGAAGTTAAAACATCATTCATATGCAGACAGTTAGAAGAAAAAAAAATCATGACTTTGCTTCCAGTTCTCGATTCAAGAACAACCCATTATTGCATTTCACAATAGCGGTCACTAGGGCACAGTTGGTATATCGCTAGTCGTTATCTTGAATTATATCGATAAGCTCAGGTGTTTCTTTTGAAAGCTCCACATGAAAGCAAACTAACTTTCGGTGAAAAACGGAGGAGTCAATTTAGGTCAGTGGCTTCTGTTGGTGTAAAACGACAAAGAAAATAGTGTCCCAGCTCCTCGCTAGCCACGGCAAGGTCAAATAAGGTCATATCATTTTCCCCGTCAGAACACCTGCAAGTATTTATAGACAGACCTGTCGTGTCTCGTAGTCCACTCATTTTTTTTTTTTTTTTTTACCAAGGAATACCGACGTGTGTGTTTGAACTTGGCTAAGGCTTCACCCAAGTCCTGAATAAGACAGGGCAGTATGAGGCAGTGCGTTTTCGCAGCGCTGAGAATGATGTAGATTAGTCCTCCGTCAGCGCTAGAAGTCGTTCTGCCATAGTTGGTTAGGAAGCGGGAAGGCGTGCCAGCTATCTTGGTAGAGGGCCCGAGTCGCCTTACCGCCTCTGATTGGGGAGGTGTCAGACGAACACGTCAAGACCTAATGCCTTGGGTTCTTCCCTCTCCGCAGTCCTTGCACCCAAGGGACTTGCCAACACAAAGCACCCACAGGTCTATTTCAGTCTCCAGCTCTTAAGTGCTTCGTAGAGAGGCCATAACAGCGTCAATTATACCAATGCATCTGAATTCAGAAGAGTATTTACCAACGTTTGCCGGACACAAGTTCACTCTTCAACCCTGTCAATTGCTGTAGATGCACTTTACAAAATGATACCTGACATATAAAATTAACTAGTTATAGTCCAAACAATCTAGTCTCCTCGATCAAAATAGTTGCAGGAGCTTTGAAAGCGATGTATTTTCTTTGTTATATCTAAACCAGACTGGTATGAAAGCACAGGGCTCTGTACGACTTTCGTTGAAGCCTCAAATTGAATCAATCAGACAAGCAATTTTGAACTGACTCGTTCCCAGTCAATGACCCGCACAGGAAAAGGCTCTGTACTCAGCGATGATGACTGATGTCATTTTGGGGTCGAGAACAAACTTAGTCAAGTTGGGAAATGTTGAGGGCGTGACAGGATAATCATATTTTCACATCGCTATTTGACGTGGGTCGGCGGGGGTCCCTCTGTCGAAAGTTTCTTCCGAGCAGAGAAAAATACGCCAAGGCAAAGTGTCAAGTACGGGTTTAAAGTTACCAAGATCTGACCGCTCGGTCGTTCGTTCGTTGAACCCACTAATTGAGGCTTGGCCTGACGTTTTAAACAGGTACCCTCTGAATATCTTCAGATTTACCATGGTCACACGTGACATTAGGTAGATGGCGAGTTTAGCATGGGGAGACGTATATGTACACGCGATTTCTGTCGCCGTGTCGGGGTGATTTCTACAAAATGTATTGGTATGCAGTTGTGTGACCATCCACACACCTTGCAGCACCAATGTCACGTGGCAGAGGTCCTTGACCGTTCGGATGGCCTGTCAAGCCCCCGACTCTCTAACACCTTAAGCAAACCTCACCTGTTGGTCCGTAACCCAGACTGCCATCCACCTGTTGCGGTATTGTTTCAGACGTGCCACTATTTAGAGTCCCATTTTATGTCAGACTTGTCAGTCTCCCCTTCGGGCTAAAAAAGGGATAATTGCATGTATGGATGTTGGCATCCCGGGGTTTGCTAACCCTGGCTAATATCAGGCCTTGCAATGGATAAGTTTATGTAGGCCGATCACTGTTGACTGAGTGTCACGATTCAACTATTTGGTATAAGGTTCCCTCCGCTATGCATATTGGTATGACATTGCCCCGATATACTTGACTGTACACGCACTGGTCTGCATTGTGTTTACCAAGGTGTCTTGCTAATCCTATAGCTGGAGCATAGGTCGACTGCCAGCCATTAGATATGTTAGTTGAACCAATCGGAATTTGACAGTGTGTATAATTTTGTTAGGGTGCTTTACTAGGTCGATATTGCGCGCTGCATCTTGTCAGCTTTCCACCCACTACTAAGTTATTGATGTAATCCATGCTCGGGCTCGTGTTTCATCGTGCAGCTATCAGAAACGATTGCCGTTATACGGGGGATTTAACCGGCCCCAACTCCGAGCCAGGTAAATCGAGTAAGGCCGGGCCCCGTACACTGTATCACTTGTTAAGCGCGCAGCTTGGGCAATTACCAAGCGACGGGGTGTCACACTGGCCGAGATTCGATCAAACTCTCCCCGGTCAAGGAGTGCGAGACACGGCGATGTCGATTGACGCTGATCATATCGGACGGAGCTCGGTCGCTATCGTGGGTCGGGGTGATATTGAGAGAGAGAGGGAGGGAGGGAGAGAGTGGGGGCACTACCACATACAGGCTTGGAATTTCTTACCTCGTCTCGGCCTAAGGAAGCATGGCTTTGTCGCAAGGATCTGATCCGTGTGTGTATATACACACCATCTGAGTAAATACTGGACGCGCCCTGCCAAGTCTCCAAAGATACGACTCGCTGCGGTCGTTAACACGAATAGAAAAAAAAACCACTCCTAGTCTTACTGTAGGCCACTGCCGGCGATATTTACACGATCGTCACTTTGGAATAAAATAAGCCCGCATTATTGCATCTTAGATGTTGTCATAAGGTGTCATTTAATTATCAGTGCTGAGGTTTCTAATCATAAACCACATGTGAATGTGAGTACTACTAACCATTTACCATTATAGACATGGCTAGATGGGTGTTCACTTCGAAAAATCAACAAATATGCAATTTCGATCAAGCATTCGAGCGCACAGTTATTATCAAATAATCCAGTTTTTGCTCGTTATGAATGGTAATTTGTGACCCGGCACAGTGACATGAGGAATATCCCACCAAAATACCTTTCGAGTAAACAACGCCTAAAGTCAAAGTATCTTCTCAATTCGATAAAAAATGAATTTTCTTTTTTTGTTTGTATTTTCAGAAAAATTAATGTATTGGGAAAGAATTTTGATATCATTTGAAAGCTATAATGGTACACTCTTTTACATCATTAGAAAATCTCAAAATCTCAAAGGTTATACCTTTCCTGAACGCTATAGTCGCATTTCGGTCAACATATCATCATGTTTTCAAAATGCTCATTTTTTTTCTCTTCACTTTGCTATGTCAGTTATTGCTCCCATGTTTGGGTAATATTTTTTTCCCACCGAAGTGAAAATCTAATCGTGTTTTCGTTTTGAATTTCACGATGAACTCAAAATCCTCTCACGAGTGAGCCGAATTTGGTAGCAAGGCGTCCGAGACAATGACGCGATGCGAAGCAATAATCTCCTCCGGTATTTGGGGAGTAGGTTCTCACAAGGTCCCACAGTGTCTGGTCCCCGACCATGTTAACCTTCAAGCAAATTGGCCTTGACACTAGCCGTATGGATTGTACTGTACCCCCTGCCATTTGGCCAACCCCTGTAACAGTCGAATTACCTCTCGGTCCAACCGCACATCTCTCTCCTTAACTGGCCTCGGTAATCCGACATCGCTCAAGTCATTTCGAATTACGGGGCTCCATGAATCAGGGTCCGTTCTGGTCTCGCTGGCGGTGAACCTAGTCACACGGGACTGCCTTGTTTAATTTCATAATTGGACCTTTGTATTGAGCAGGGGCGTTTGCGAATCAGGACGCTGCTGAGGACAAGTGTTAAATGTTGGGGTTTTCTCCATGACAGTCTAGGTCGGGTATAAGCTGATCCAGAAAATTCAATCTAGAATTCCGATCCTGTAAAATGTTATTCAATCGTGTCAGCATTCAATCTATGCAGAGTCGACATTTCTCGCATATGATACACGCACTGTGTTATTGCGAAGGCATATTGGGTGCTTACGCCTATATCGCTCGTCATGTGCACATAACGGGTCTGACTCGTTTGACGCTGGCTTACCAATATTGCCAATCCTGTCCGTCCGTCGATCCGAACAAACAATCCATGAGCTATGCGGTCATCCCAAATGAATCGCCTGACGCGTAATTGAATACCACTCAGAGCGCGGTCGTCCTATAGTATATCTATATCGCTGTGCCGCAATATCTTGATCCTCTGTCTATACACGTGTGGTAACTTAGTGGGTCATACGCCGAAACCAGGGATTCCCAAAAGCTGTTGTGAATGAGAACAGGAGAGAAAA